>PVKE010032363.1:0-18529 GCA_004027555.1 Craseonycteris thonglongyai
GAAAAAAAAAAAAAAAAAAAAAAAGCAAGTTAGCTTGTCAATTTGAGGACCATATTAGAAGTCTTACTTTGTTCCTTTTCTTCTGTAACTCACTCTTTCCTAAAAAACAATAGTATTCTCACTTATAATTTGGGAAGTTATAAACAAAAGCTAATTAAGTTAAAAAAAAAAAACCAAATAGAATCCCATACACAACCGCTAAGCCTCGAGTCATTTAATTATTTTATGTTGTATATTAAACTTAACAACAAATGGAAACATATAATATGAGGGCTGTCTGGAAAAAAATCGAGCCATAAATGCCTCTAGTTTTCATATTACATGGCTGGATACTTTCCAGACAGCCCTCATATATATGGTCTTCTACTATTCCTGGGGCGTAGCTCCTAAAACCCTTGGAATTTCCTAACTGATAAGAGCAATGAAGGTGTCTTTTGTACTATTAATGAGGTGACTTTTGGATCCCACCTAAGCGTGCTGGGCTGGTTGCCAGGAGAACTAACCACGTGATTAGAGGGTTGGAACTTTGAGCTCTCTACTCCTGATCTCTGGGGCAGGGTCACGGAGCTGAAGATTGGTTGAATCAACTAGTAATAGCCAATGATTGAATCAATTACGCCTATATAATAAAACCTTCATAAAAATACAGAAGGACGAGGTTTGGAGCGCTTCCAGGTTGGTGAGCACATGGAGATGCAAGGACAGTCTCAGAGGGCATGGGAACTGTGCGTCCTTCCACATACCTTGCTCTATGCATCTCTTTCGTACGGCTACTCCTCAGTTACATCCTTTTATAATAAATTAGTAATCTAGTAAACTGTGAATTCGGAAATCTGTGAGCCACTCTATCAAATTGATCAAAACCAAGGTGAGAATTGTTAGAACTTCTGATCTATAGCTGGTCAGTCAGAAATACTGTGTCAGCCTGAACTTTTTTTTTTTTTTCTAGGAACCTGGAAAAAACAGATCTCGTGTTTTGGGTTTTGTTTTTTTTTTATTGTTTTGACAGAGAGAGAGAGAGAGAGAGAGACAGAGACAGAGACAGAGAGAGAGAGACAGAGAGATAACTGAACGGGGGGAACTCCCCAGTTCAGCATATGGGTCCACACGAGCCGGGGCCAGGATTCGATCCTCTGTCCCCGGCACTGCAAAGTGAGAACTTAAGCCCCTGAGCAATCCTGGCTTCCCCTCAGCCTGGACTTTTAATTGGCGTCCAAAATGGGGTGTGTGTTGGGAGCAGTCTTCAGGAGTGAGCCCTTAACCTGAGACATCTAATGTTATCTTCAGGTAGATAGTGTCAGAACTGAGTTGAATTGTAGGACACCCAGTTGATATACATGAATTGGTTGGTGTAGAGAACCAGCCGCATTGAAAATGGTGACTAAAATTGTAAATACTAACTGGTTGTTTTGTCACTAACAGTTGCAAATGAAAGAATCATGACTAAAACAGGTTTAAGAAAGAGGAATGGAATGGCTCATGTAATGAACAACTGTACAAGTATTCCAGATTCAGGAATAATCTAGGACCTTAAAATAATATTAGCAAGGCATCAGCTTTCTCTTTATGTGAAATCTATTTGTGTTTGCTTGATATAATTTGGTGTACATGTTCTTTTTCAGTTCTAGGCAAAATGAATCATACCATTCTAGCTTAATAAATATTGAAAAAAAAAAAAAGTTGGGCAGCAAAGCAATAAATTTTTAATTAATGCATATTGAATTTTGTGTTAACTCCAGAGCCTATAGGACCTTATTTTGTGAAATATATATTATATTCCAATTCTTGTCATTAGAAAGTATGCATTATCCTCACATGAATCATGTGAAATGAGTTACCATAAAAAATGAGACTATAGTAAGAAGAGGAGAATATTAAAACCAACAAAGATATGAGGGTGGGCTGATAAATTTTGCTTTCACTGTAGTATTTTTTTATATTAGACATATCAGGATATAACCAGTTCTGTGTAGTCACATGGTATCTCCCCTCCATCATTCTTGACCTTGCACACACAGATGCTTACATTTTTCACCCAGTGCACATTGAAATGGAAGAGTGTTCAGACATTCAGTTCAAATAGTGTGCTGTTATTATTATTAACAGCAGAAAAAGTTCCTTCAATTTTTTTTGAAATTTAAAAAAAATAAGGCAAGGACTTCTTAAAGAAGATCATTACAGATGATGAAATTGGGGTCCATCATATGACCCCAAGAGCAAAAGGCAGTCCATAGAATACAGCCATAAGAGATTACCTCAGCCAAAAAAAAATTCAAAACTCAGGCTTTGGCTGGGAAGATCACATTGACTGGTTTTTTGTTTTGTTTTGGTTTGGTTTTTTTTGGTCTCAACACTCTTCTAGTTCGATGTGCATTGGGTAGAAAATGTAAGCATCTGTGTGTGCAAGGTTAAGAATGATGGAGGGGAGATATCACGTGACTACAAAGAACTGGTTATATCAAAATATGTCCAATGTAACAAAAAAATATTACAGTGGAGGTAAAATTTATCAGCCCACCCTTGTAGTAGATATCCATTACAGCATACTTATTTATAGCTTCTTCCTAGGTATATCTGGTTTTTGTTTTGTTTTGTTTTTCATAATTCTGTAAGTTTTTTCTTTGTGTATTTTGGGACTCTCCTGAATTGATCCTTTTATTATTTTAATAAAAATGTCATTCTTTGTCTCTTATTATAAAATAATATCTTTCTTTGTCTCTGGTAACAATTGTGTTACAAAGTACATTTTGATTGATATTAGTGTACCTTAAGAACGCAGTGAGGACGTCAAAACTATAGAACTTGATGATGTGTTAAACTTTGGGAATGTTATCAAACATATTGGTATGATTTCAAGATTTGCAGCTTGGTTGACTAGGCAAGATTATTGGCCAAAAGTGGGAAAAAAGAAGCAGCAGCAGATGTGGGATGTATAGAAAATAAACTTCTTTTGGAATGTGATGCATTTAAAGGTCTGTGAGAGAACCAAAGACACTTTAGTAGCTACTTTAAAATTATGTTATTATCTAATTATTGGGTATAATATATGTTGCTTTAAATTTTCTATACTCAAACACCTGAATCCTGTCATCTGCCCCCAGTGAATCCAAAGTTTACCCAGAAAGAAAGATCTGAATCCAGTTTTTGGTAAAAAACAAACAAACAAAAAAACCTAATGAGAGGTGTCTCTAATAGCATATCAGATTTTTTTTCTTCATCTACTTGAAAAGCTTCCCTTTAATCAAAGGCCATTATCATGGCATTAGGATATGCAATATTTCACAAGAACAAATCAAATTTTCCATAATCATGGTAAAAATTTTTCTTGGGTGTGTGTGTGTGTGTGTGTGTGAAAGAATAATTTATTGATAGAGACGGAAGCAGGCCTTGAGCAAGAAGTGGCTAAAAAGGCCAATTATGGTAAATCTAATGGCAATTTTAACTTGGTAGTCTTCAGTAAACAATAAATTTTAGCCTCCTTGGCACATAGTGCTGTTAAGTTTTGTTTTACAAAGCCACTGACTCCCTTTGTCTTTCCATTTTCCCTTTCCTTTAGGAACTAAAAAACTCCCCCTCAACTCCACCCCCTTTTGAATTCTCCTCCTACCTGGAACCTCAGGCCCTCTTTTCATTACCTTGCTAATAACAAAAGCATCTTCATTTTCTCCAGAACTCATGCAGAAGAAACATTTAAGCACAACTCAGTAATTATCCACCTACTTTCTATTTCCTCCCAAGGGGGGAAAAAAATATCCTGATTGACTGAAAAATCACCGGGTTATTGTCACCAGAATCCTTAAAGGTAAAACCTTCCTTGCAGTCTTTCTTCTTCAGCTTTGTGTTTTTGATGTGGGAAGGAGCAGAATTCAAGGGGATTCGTGGGTTGTATTAGAAAATGCCAGAAGATGCACGAAGGCACATTAAATTGTGAATGCATTCCGTTTCTGACTGACAGGCCAAGAGGAACCACAAGCATGCGGGGCGTTTGTGTGGTTATCTTTCAACTTGCCACTGACTTTTACAGCAGGCCTGTGAGGTACCTGGAGGAATGTGCTCACAGTGTGGGCGCCAGTTGAGAGGATGGTCAGAGGCTGCCAACTCAAGAATGACTCACCCCAGCAAGTCAAGACAAAGCCTCTCTTGGCAACCTCACTTCCCGATTGCTTCATCATCTTCACTTTGCAGAAAACACTCTTTCCTTAGAAAGAATGAGAAGAAATTGTGAGGGACAGGAGAGTTTCTCTGGAATATGCCACCCTGGCATACAGATTATTTTGAAGTAAAATTAATTCAAGCCCAACAACATCAAGAAGAGGTTTTTTTTTATTTCCAGCTCTTCGCCTTAAAGAGATTCAAGTAGAGAAACCTGCTTCAGGAAGGAAATCTTAGCATAATCACTGTAAGCATTTTCACCCTAGCGTTAGACAGGGAGGCTCCAAGTGTGTTTACTAGATTACACCCTGTGTCTGTCTCATTGTTTCTTGGTTGCTTACCAAAAATCTACCTGCTCCTGTGTATTCCAACCTTCCTCAACCTGCAAATCACCCATTCTCACTTTTGAAAGCTATGGTCCTCTTCTTCCCTTTTCTCCTTCATCCAAAAGGACATATATATATCCAATTTTGCCTCACTGTCTTTAGAATTTTTATGCTTACATGAATTCTCTGTGCATGTGTATTAAAATTCTATTGTCTGTTGTTAATCTGCTGTATGCTGTTTGAATTATTCAAACTGAAGGGAGTTTCCTGGGCTCCTATAAAACCATGGTTTTATTGAAGTAGGTTTCTGATCAAAGAACCTCAAGTTTCTCAATTAATTCTTGCTGCTTATAAATACAGAAGACTCTCAGTTAACTGGCACCCATGGAGATTGGTAAATACCAGATAATAATAAATAGACTCTTCGTTAACCAGAATTCAAGTAACTAGCACTCTCAAGGCAACTGGCAAAATCTCAAGCAACCGGCAAAAATGATTTTGCTTGATAGTGCCAGTTGCTTGAGTTCTGGTTATTGGAGAGTTTACTGTATTTACATACATACACACAAGAAATGTGCACATACATATAAAGCCAGTTTTTTAATTGTTAAAAGCCCTTTATGAAGCCAGGTGTGACCTCTGAGCAAGATTGTGATTTAGCAAAGTTTGATTTGCTGTCCTCTCCTTTCTGTTAATGCCATCTTTTTTCTTCCTATCTCATCTCTAAGTATCTCATTTATGTTGTCTCTGAAAGGTTTACACTCCTCCTTGTTAATACGTTAACTAATAATGAAGTATTTTTATAGTATGACCATTTCTGAGACCTTTTTAATGGTACTCAAAGTGTCTTCAAAAGCTGAGAGTAATTCAATGTGAAATGTGAACTTGGCAACTAGGGATTTGAGAATGCTCTCATTATCATGGAACTGAAGGTCCTTATGACTTTAATTAAATTTAGCTTTAATCCTACCCCTAGAAATCCTCTCTCTCTCTCTCTCTCTCTCTCTCTCTCTCTCTCTCTCTCTCTCTCTTTCCACCCTTCAGAGACCTAGCTTCTCCCCTGGATGATCAGCAACCCCATTGAGACAGCAGAAGACAATAACCTGGAACCACTGGAAGGTAAAGATAACATCTTGACCTAAGTTATGTTTCAGCTCCTGATCCCTAAGTTGGAATGACTGGCTGGCTAAATTTCCAAGAAACCAGACAGAGGGATGGCAGAGCAGACCTCAGAACTGTCCCCAAAACCTAAAGAAGTGAGGTATTACCTTTACCTTACCTCTAACCAATCAGCTCTGAGCACAGTCCTGAACCCCTAGCCCATGGTGTGGTGATCTTGCCGTATATGATCTGTGACCTGTATGCCATCAGGAAGTCAGGTTTTTTAGGACATTAGTTCCCCACACTCTGGATTGGCCAATTGCCTAACAAGCCTTCTGTACTGCTAACTCCTACTCGTGCATTTCTTTCAGCTAGTGCACCCAGGCAGAAGAACTCAAACACTGGGGCCCAGTAACAATTTCTTGACTTTCTCAGTGGCTTAGTGACCAAGAGGGTCCTATTTTATATGCTATTTCTGTGCAAAAAGATATTATCTATAATTTTTTTTTTTACTATGAGAGCTAGAAAAGATTGTAACAGTTATATCAAACCATCTCCACATTTTATAGATTTGGAAATTGAGGCCCAGAGAATCAAGAGAGTTATTGACATAGGTAATACAAATCAGATTTCCAGGATAGCAATTTCTAGGAATCCAATCTTGGGGGGAAAAATACTAATTAGGGGTCCTGAATTTTTGGCTCTTAGCAAGTTAAATAATGTAGTATACAAGGGCTGTCCAGAAAAAAATCCAGTCATTGTCAATGTAACAAGAATGGTTACATGGCTGGATACTCTCTAGACAGCCCTCCTATATCATTTGGAAAGACTGAAGGAATACATCTAGTTTATAAAACCCCATATTTGATGGCATATCTAAACTCATTCAGTTTATTTCTATCAGCAGTTTATTTCTCTCTATCAGCAGGTCAATGGTTGCTTTAAAAAAGTCAACTTAATCCTATGGAGTAACAATATTCTGGACAAAATGATATTGAATACCTATGTAGTAGAAAGTTGTCTGTTTCAGATGAGAAAGGTTTGGTAAAACTATGCATATTTCCTTGTAGCATCATGGCTGACAGGTTCTCTGAAGGTCCCCTGCTACTATAGCATACATAACAGTCTTCAAAACACTGTTGTTTGCATTTGAGTGGGTGGAGATTTTCAGATTCCCCTCCCTTCATCCCTGCCGTGTGAATTACAGTAAAGAACTGAGGATAGTGATCAAATGTCAGGAGGAACAAGGAAGCACTAAAAATAGATCAGGAGAGTAGTACTGTTGGGTACTGTCTTAGGCAAATATCAAAATAGGAAAGTTGAGTCTAGGGTTCTTGACCTCACCCAAGGCTCTCAAAGTAAACATAAGTCTTCAGATATGGCACCCAAAGACACAGGCGGAAAGCATGCCAGCTCTGAAAGAAAGCCTTCTCAGTTTTTGACCTGTACAATTCTCACCCAATAGTTCCAGTAATGCACTTATAAATAGAGATCATTAGAAAACCAAAGGCAAGCTGTATTAGTTATCTATAGCTGTGTAACAAAACAGCCCAAAACTTAGTAGCTTAAAATAACAATAATCATTTATCTCTCCCGGTTTCAGAAGGTCAGGAATTTGAGGACCTGGAATTTGGGTTCTGGCTCATGGTCTCATAAAATTGGTCATCTGAAGGCTTGACTGGGGCTGGATATGTCACCCAATCTCTCATTTGGGTGACATATGGTTTTGGTTGTCATTTGAAGGCCTCAATTTCTCTGCAAGTGGGCCTCCCCTCAGGCCACTCAGTGTTCTCAAGACATGGTAGATGGCTTCCCCCAGAATGAACAATCCAAGAGACAGCAAGTCAGGCAGAAGTTGCTGTATTCTACTATCTGCTAAACTCACATAAAAATGTGAACAAATTTATTGGTAATCTTGGGTCAAAAACAGGCTAACCAGGTAAGAGAGACCTGTTTTGCCACCCCAACGCTGCCTTTTGGGTTACTGATTTTAAGCTATTTATTAAGAAACAGAAGACACCTTCCTGCTTAAGAGATTCAGATGGAAGGGCCTATTCCAGGAAGAAAATCTTAGGATTTTTCCCTTAGCCTGATTTGAATTTAGTACAGTAAATAGCAGGGCTTCAGGCAGGGGCCTGTCTGCTAGATACCCTCAAACCCACATCCCACTGTTTCTGAGTTGTCTAGCAACAGTTTGCCTGCTTAGTGTGTTCTGCTCTTCCTCAAGTATCTCACTTTTGACATCTAAGACCCCATCCACCTTCTTTTTTCTTTTGTTGGTCCAAAATATCATATATACCCAATGTTGCCTCACTGTCTTTGATATTTTCCATGCTTATGTGAATTCCCCATGTGTGTATATTAAAATTTTGGTATTCTTCTGTTAATCTATCTCATGTTAATTTAATTATTAACCCAGCCAGAAAAACTGAGAAGATAGGAGGAATCGTATTATTTTTTAGCCCCATATGTGAAAAAAACTTTCAATTATATCACAATTAAGAAATCATTTTCATCAAAAGACATCATGAAGAGAATTAAAAAAAACAAATGTCAAACTAGGAGACATATTTACAATTCATTTAATAATCAAAGGATTAGTATTCAGAACACATAAATAATTTCTACAAATCAATAAGAGAGACAACCCAATATAACACTAGGCAAAGATCAAACCGTAGGCACTTAACAGAAGACAAAACAAGTGTGACCAATACACATATAAAAAGTTTCTCAGTCTAGTTAAGAAAATCAAGAAAATACAAATTATAACAATAATGAGATACAATTTTACAGTGATTTAGTTGTCTCACATGCAGAATTGTACACCTGGAAACAATGTAATTGATATCAATTAATGTCACCCCAATAAATTTAACAACAACAAAAAAGATGTAATGATAGAAGTACTGTAGAGGAAATGAATGAACAAGAAAGCTAGGAACACTAAGTTTTTGCAATTATTTTGGCAAATAATCTTTACCCAGTAGCTGTATTTTTTGACCCCTAGAGAATATTTGTGAATGTCTGGAGACATTTTTCTGTTGTCACAACTGGGAAACACTACTGGCACCTAGTGGGTAGAGGTCAGGGATACTGCTAAACGTCTGACAAGGCACAGGACAGTCCTACACAACAAAGAATTATCTGGCACCAAATGTCAGTAACACCGAGGTCAAGACATCTGTCTTAGGTATACACACAAGAGTAACTCTTACAAATACGTGCGCCAGGATATAAAGGAGAATATATTTCTAACAACAACAACACACTTCCCTTTTGACAGGAGAATAGGTAAATCAGTTGTGACATAGTTATTCCATGAAATATACATGAGTGAATTACAGCTACAGACAACAATACGAATGAACTTCAGTGATGTGATACAAAGGGAAAAAGAATAACTCTCATAAGAAGATATCTAATGTGATATATTTAATGCAATTCACAAAAAATAAGAGAAATAGAAAAATCTGTTATTTAGGCATTCCTATAAACATATAATTAAACTAAAAATAGTCTAGGCAATGTTAAGAAAATTCAAGGCACTCCTTACCAAAAGGGGAGGATTGAAGAGAGTGTGGGGAGATAAAAAGAGGAAAGTCATGTGACAATGTTCAAATACCTGGGTTAGATAATGGGTACACTCTTGTTCATCAGATTATCACACCTTATAATGTTCATCTGTATCTACAATATATATTCTTTTGTACCAAATATTATATTAAAATATAAACAAATTGAAAAAAGTATCATTCATGGTACAAGTTGTTGGATGGGTCATACGATGGCCAGACAAGTAACTTCTAAGAGTTATGGCAACCAGCTCATTCTTTTCCTTCTAAAAAGGAGATGCTATTTTTGTGCTAGGGTCAGCCTCAAAATAAAGTGTTATTTTGTCTAATATGTTTCTTCCTCAAAGCCCACTAGATTAGCAACCTCCACACAAAGATTGTTGGCTTTAGCATCCCTTATTGTTGAGCTCTGTTGACAATGAACATAAGGCAAATAAAAGATAGCATGGAAATTGTAAAGGCTTTTTTTCTCATTCTGTATACTATAGTGATACACTATAGGGGCAAAAAACTCTTAAGGGGCACACAGAACAGTAGATGAGCTGTGGCTTTCTTTGCCTCTTAGGAAAACCTGCATTCCTTAAAAAAATCAAAATTTCAAAATACAGGCATATATATGCTGAAATTAATCCGATATGGGTCAAAGACCTACACTTAAGACCTGAATCAATAAACTGCATAGAAGAAAGCATAGGTACTAACCTTATGGACCTTGGGTTCAGAGAAGAATTTATGAACTTGGCCCCAAAGGTAAGGGAAGTGAAAGCAAAGATAAATGAGTAGGACTATATCAAACTTAAAAGCGTCCGCACAACAACAGGAACTACTAACAAAGCAAACAGGCAATCAGCCAAGTAGGAGAAGATATTTGCAAACAATGCCTCCAATAAGGACTAATATCCAAAGTATATAAAGAACTCATACAACTCAACAACAGCAACAACCACCACAAAAACAAAAACAAACAAACAAACCAGAGGACTTGAACAGATACGTCTCCCAAGAAGACATATAAGCAACAGATATATGAAAAAATGTTCAACTTCACTAGCTATTAGGAGATGCAAATCAAAACCATAATGAAATATCACCTCACTCACACCTGTTAGAATTATCAACAAGATAATTAATAACAAGTGCTAGAGAGGCTGTGGAGAAAGAGAGAACCTCATACCCTGCTGATGGGAATGTAAATTAGTGCAGCCACTGTGAAAAACTGTACGGAGGTTCCTCAAAAACATTATGAATAGAATTACCATAGGACCCAGCATCCCTTTCTGGGTATCTACCCAAATAATCTGAAAATATTTATCCATAAAGTATATGAGGTATGATCAAAATATATGGTTAATGTTTACATTTTTTAAGTATATTACAGTAAAAAAAACAATTACCCTTAATTCCCTTCAAAATATTGCCCCTCACTTTGAACACAATTACCGTTACCCCAACTTTCCACTTTCTGACACAGTTCTGGAAGTCTTCTTCTGTGAGTATCTCAGAAACGAACCAACGGTTTTATCCTCCATCATGACAACGCTGTGTCACACGTGGTTTCTGGTAATGGCAATTTCTGTTTAATAGAACATTATGGTGGAGAAGCCGGAATGCTTAGTGGGTTAAGCGCTCGCTTTGCAGCCCAGGGTAATGGGGATCGAATCCCAGCCCCAGCCTGTGCGGAGTCATATGCTGAACTGAGGTGTGCTTCCCATGCAGGAGGCCCCCAGTTCAGTTCTCACCCTCCCGGTTTGGCCCCTGGCTAGAGTGGGCATGGCTCCCAAGCAGGAGGCCCCCAGCCCAGTTCCTGCCCTGTGGCCCCCTGCCCACCTGTGTGGAATGAAACCATGTTGAAAACTGATGACGTACAACTGCAGAGACTACTCTGGGCCCTCCCCTTCTCTCTCTCTCTCCCTGCCAAAAACAATAAAATAAATCTTTAAAAAAAAAGAAAGAAAACAACATTATGGTGTGCCCTCATCCATCTTCTTCACTGGACATGGCACCATGAGACTCCTGGCTCTTCCCCAAAGTCAAAGTGACCATGAAAGGTAAACAAACATGTTGAATCGATTCAGGACATCGAGGCCGGCACAAAAGAGCAATTAAGAACACTCATGAAAGAGGACTTCTAGAACTGCTTCTGAAAGTGGCAAGAACAGTGGGATAAGTGTGCCCAAAGTGAGGGGGTGTATTTTGAGAAAAATTAACGGCAATGTGTCTTTTACTGTAATAAATTCTTTTTATTTATACATTCACCATATTTTTGGATCATACCTCATATGTACCCCCAGTGTTCATTGCAGCCTTACTCGTGGTGGCTAGGACATAGAAAAAAAATCGAAGTGTCCTTTGATAGATGATTGGATAATGGAGATGTGGTGCATATACTCAATGGAATATTACTCATCCATAAGAAAAGACGAAATACTGCCATTTACAACAACATGGATGGATCTTGAGATTATTATGTTAAGCAAAATCAGTCAGACAGAAAACGTTGAGGACCATGAATTCTCAGAGACAGACAGAGAGCAGGGAGAGCCCAGAGCAGTCTCCATAGTTGTACATTAGTTTTCAATATAGTTTCATTCCACAGGTGGGACAAGGCCTCGCAGGGCAGGAGCCGGGCTGGGGGCCTCCTGCATGGGAGGCACACCCCAGCAAAAACCAAACTGTGTGCACACCCCAGTTCAACGTATGGGTCCACGATTCGATACTCAGACCCTGAGGCTGCAAAACGAGCACTTAACCCGCTGAACCATCCTGGCATCCCTGAGAACCATATGATTTCACTCAAATGATTTCTCTCATGTGTGGAATACAAAACTAAAAGCAACAAGTGAACAAGAGAAACAATCAAACAAAAAACTCACAGGTATAAACAACAGTTTAGTGCTTACCAGAGGGTAAGGAGGGAGGAGGTGTGTTAGGAAAGGGTAAAGGAAGTCAAATATATGCTGATAGGAGTACTGACTCTGGGTGTGAGCACACAATGAAATATGTAGACGATGTATTAGAGAAACATACACTTGAAACCTATATAATTTTATTAACCAATGTCACCCCAATAAGTTTAATAAAAAATAAATTATTTTAAAAATACAGACATACCTTGGAGATATTGAGAGCTCAGTTCCAGACCACAACAAGGTGAACAGTAAAGTGAATATTGCAATAAAGCAAATCACACAAATTTTTAGTTACTCAGTGCATATAAAGTTATGCTGGCACTTTACTGCAGCCTATTAAATGTGTAATAGCATTATGTGTGACTCTTCCTTTCATTTGCTCACTTAGCAGCCACTGTAAGGTTATTGATTAGCCTAACTTTATTATCCTAGTGTCTGAGGGAATAGGGAGGCCCGAGGAGAGGGAGAGAGACAGGGGAGTGGAGCAGTTAGAACACACACATTAAATTGTTTTTATTTAACTATGGTTGGCATGCAATATTATTGTAGTTTCAGGTATACAATATAGTGTAGTGATTCTACATTTATATACCTTACGATGTGATTACCAATCATAAGTCTAGTTAACATCTGTCACTGTAAAAGTTATTATAATATTATTGACTTGTGCTATACATTATATCTTGTGGCTTATTTCTTTTATGACTGAAAGTTTGTACCTCTTATGCCCCTTCATCTTTTTCACCCATCCCACCTCATCCCTCCCTTTGGCAACCATCACTTTGCTCTCTGCATCTATGACTCTGTTTCTGTTTGGTTTATTTGTTTATTTTGTTGTTTTAGAGCCCACATCCAAGTGAAATGTGATATTTGTCTTTCTCTGTCTGATCTTTTTTCACTTAGCATAATACCTTCTAAGTAGGCTGACGAGACATACCATTTGAAATCGGACAGAAAAACCATGGTCCTGTCTCATTTTAAATAGCTACATCTGGTCAGCCTACCTCTAAGTACATCCATGTTGCCACAAATAGCAAGATTTAATTCTTTTTAATTGCTGATCACTGATCACAGATCTCCATAACAAATATAATAATAATGATGAAAAGCTTGAAATATTGAGAGAATCATCAAATGTAACACAAAGACACCAAGTGAGCAAATGCTGTTGGAAAAATGGTGCTGATAGACTTGCCCAATACAAGGCTTACACAAATTTTCAATTTATAAAAAATATGCAATATCCTTGAAGCACAATAAAGCAAGATGCAATAAAATGAGGTATGGCTGTAATGTGCCTTTAAACCTTAGGCTGACAAATTAAGGTGGCCCAAATGATTGAAGTGCCATGACCACTTATCAGATTTAAGCAAATTTATAAAGATTTCCTTTCTTCACCTTCCTTACTTTGTTTTTCCATTGTATTCTAACCAGGCTCTCCAAGTACCAACATGCCCTCTTGTTTCTATTCTCGGCTGACTTTCAAATAATCTCTGCTACAGTGTTAATTGAAAAGTAAAGTATTAACTGATTATGGCTTAGTATGATCCCTCCTGGGGTGACTTTTATTTTCATAGGGAACTCATAAAGGTTGGCTTGGGTAGCAAGGAGTGAAGAATAAGAGATGACCTTCAGGAGGTTACCGCTAACTCTAAAACTTGAAGAAGCAAATAAAGAATATTTGTTATAGAGCCTTTGAAAGGTTGACAAAACCTTGCTTCAGGCCCTGTTTAAACATCCAGGCTCTGTCTTCTACTTTTGGGACTGAGCTGCAATAAAACCTCTTACTTTCCTGACCCAAGAGGAAATATTTTATAAATTATAGTGTGGAGAATTATTTGGTCAACATTTAGACATGAAATACCCTGAAGGGTGAGAAAATACCCTGAAGGGGAAAAAATAGGTTTGGAGAAAGTACAAAGGCCAAAATCAATCAATAAAATGCTTAGCAGTGTAAAGAGAAGAAACTTCAAGTGTCTAAGCATAAATGTCAAGAATATTTCAACAAAAACCAAAGAGCTTGGATTTGAAGCATGGTGGTGAGGAAGGGGGGGTGGGGGGTGGGGGAGAAATAGAGAAGATTCCTGAAGAAAATACAAGAGTCTGAGATGTATGTCTTTATTTACAAAATAATTGTTCCACCACCTTCCTGTTTCACAGTATACTTGGTATTAGTAACTGTAAGAAACAGTATCAGCCCTTCATAAAAGAGATGTTTCTAAGGCAACGAGTGCCAACTGAATCAATCCTAACTGTGTGGGCCTGGTTCTTCACCTTCATTGTGTTTATGTCAAATGAAGATATCAGAACCCCAGCTGAGGCAATTCTGACTCACAGTTCTGCCTCGTGGCCCAGAAGCCTGCATTTTGGAGCACTCCAGATGAGTCTAATGCAAGCCCTGGGACACTTTTTCAGGGCAAGGGATGCTTCTCCAAGTGTCATGGTCTACTAGGTCTTTATTTTATTATTCAGGTGGCCACCCCAAAATTGCTTGACAGTCCATTGGTAGATTGACATCTTGCCCACACTCAGTCTAATGCATGTCATTAGTCACAAGAAAAGAGATGTTAGGACGCCGAGCCTAGGATTTAGATCTAATGCTTGTGGGGCCCCATCTTACTCATATATCCTCTTGAGCCACCTTTCAATCAAGCATGGCTGCAGAACCCAGCTTTTCTCAAGTTACACCTGCCAGCCCCTCTCCTGGGCAGCACCGCCCTGTTTCTGGCTTTGTGTCCTGCCCATCCTCTGAGGTTGTTGAATTGAAACTCACAGGAACCCACACTCTAGTCACTCTGGCACAAAACTAGAAATGTGAGGGAGGGTAACACTCCAAGAGGGATTCCTTGACCCATGGAGGCAGGATCCGGTAAGTAAATGTTTCCAATTTCACATTTCTCAGGTGGACAATTTCTTTCTTTCTTTTTTTTTTTTTTTTTTGTTAAATTTATTGGGGTGACATTGGTTGGTAACAGTTACATAGTTTCCAGGTGTACAACTTTACAATACATTGTCTATTCATCGCATTATGTGCTCACCACCCAGAATCAGTTCTCCCTCCATCACCATATATCTGGTGCCTCCTCCCCCCTTCCCCTTCTCCTGCTCCTCCCCCACCGCCCCCCTTATCCTCAGGTAACCACTAAACTATTGACTGTGTCCACGAGTTTTTGTTTCTTTGTTACTTTTAGTTCTATAATCCACCTATAAGTGATGTCATATGTGTCTTGATTTTTTCAATCTAACTTGTTTTGCTTAATAAGATGGTTTCAAGGTCCATCCATGTTGTCACAAATGGCTGTATTTTATCTTTTCTTATTGCTGAGTAGTATTCCATGTGTAAACGTACCACAACTTCTTTATCCAGTCATATATTAAAGGACACTTTGGCTGTTTCCATGATTTCTTAAAGCTCATTCTATATGATTCCCCAGAGGATCCCAGCAGGAACAAACCCCAGTTGCCCACAGGGATGACCAGCTATACAACACATGCTTGTTTGGCTTTCCCTTTCTTCTCTTCCTTTCTTCCTAGACCTCAATCCTATTCCCTGGGATTTTAACCAAAAGTACACTATCTACATGTGAGTCCTTCTTGGAGTCTCTGCTTTCTGGGGAAAACTCAAGCTGAGGAAAGGTTCAATGAAGGATAACGGGTTGGGATTGGAAACCCAGCAGACAATGAGGGGACAGGGAGCAGTAGAACACTGGCTGTAGTCTCCCAATGTGGCCTCACCCAGGGCAGCCCCACTTTGATCTATTTATGCATTATATTTTCTTGTTTTCTTGCCCTTAACAGTAAAGTTCTGGAGGTAAAATATTTTGAAAATAACCATTCTAAATAAAAAAAATAAAAAAAAATTAACTATTGGAGCCAAGGGCCAGAATGTCACTACTAGTACAATCTGAAATGAAGTATGTATAATAATACCCCAGACATTAATGTTCTGGTCTAAACAACAGAGGTACTGAGAGAATAGCACACAACTATGAGCTGATATTGATAATATAACATGAAATTGATAGCAACAAGCATTGTGGCCCAGACTCCGTCTCTTTATCCTCACAGTTGTCATTAGGCTCTTGTGTGACTGAATGAGCTTGCTCATATTAATGAGTAGTTGGACACAATTCACAACTTGAGATGATAGTAAGAAATTTGGGGATGTTATTGCAAAAATTGTCTTCATTAGTTGAGGGTGCATCAATGTGAGTCTTTAGTTTATGACCACATGAGACAGGAGAGGAGAAAAAAAGGAAAATAATTTCTCAATATAAGAGAAATATGATTAGATGACTCATCTGATCTCTCTATAATACAAGCACCCATTTAATTCATTCTTATTCTGTCTTTTCCCTCATAATTTCTTTTTTGTTGTTGTTGTCCTAGTAGTCAGTTGCTGTCTGTGTACTTTCCTCACTGTAACACTAGGCATCTTCTTAGGTTTTTCCATGGATTCTTCTTACATATGAAAGTGCAATATAAAAATAAAAGCATTTTTAATATACCATACACTATAATGCCACAAACATCTCCTTGCTCCCAAATTTTGCTCTGTAGGGAAAAAAAAACAACAAATAATACAAACCAAGAAAATAAAAGCTATTATGGCTCAGGTACTATACCCAAATTTTCAAGTAAATCCTTACTGAAGTATAACATACATATTAAAATGTACAGAAATAATAAATGTATAGATTGAGGAATTTCATGAAGTAAATTTTCCCATGTAACCAGAATCCAGGCTCAGAAATAGATGATTACAAGCACCCAAATAGTCTCCTTTACGTTACTTCCAGTTATCCCTATAACTCCAAAGATAATCAATATTTCTAATACCATCAACATATTTTACTGGTTTCTGAAGTTTCTATAAATTGAATCACAATTTGTACTGAAATGTGTCTGGTTTCTTCCATTCAATATTGTCAAAGATTTATCCATGTCATTACTTGTAACAGTAGTTTATTTTCATTGCTGTATATAGCATTCACTTGAATAAATACAAAACAATTAATTAATTCATTCATTTTACTGTGGTTGAACATTTGGGTTGTTTCCAGATTTTGCCTATTACAATGAGTGCTGCTCTGAACATTCTTGTACATGTCTTTTGTACATAGCTTGCATTTCTTCGGGAAATATATTTAAAGTAGAACTCCTGGGTACATATGTCCAGCTGTGTGCCAAAGGGGTTGGAAGTTAACAAGATGTCTTAAAATGTGTATGTTAATACACAGGACCAAGTATAGCCAAGATATTCTAGGTGGGGGGGAACCCCCTTTAAGTGGAAAGACTGACAGTGCCAAGTTTAACTTATAAAACTATAGTATTAAGACAGCGTAATACTGTCACAATTGTCAAATAAAAAATGGAATATAACATGGAGTCTAGAAGAGATGATAGATGATAGATGACACAGATGATCAATAGATAGATGATAGATTAGATAGATAGATGATCGATAGATAGAGAAACAGATAGATGATAGATAAATGATAAATATAGATAATAAATAGATGATAGTTAGATGATAAATAAAGGTAAAGAGGTAACAAATCAGCAGCCCATATACAAAATCTGACCTACAGCACTATTTTAAAACAAATCATGTTGAAAAAGTCCTTTTGCCAACATGATTGTAAGATTTTATAAAAATACAATCATGGCCATATCTTGAAAATTTGGTCAATCGAGCTACCCTAGGCGAACAGTAGCCCGTAGCAACAGCCTACTGGATATTTTGAAGCACTTCCTTGCTTTAGGCAGAGGTCAGCTTAATGTTCACTGTGCCTGCTTTACTTGTATATGTTACCTGCCTGACCCCTTGCATTTAGGATCCTTGTTGCCATAAAATGTTTGAATAGAATGGCGAGATGTAAAAACATGTTTCTAAATAGTTTAGGGATGCATTAAGTGTCAATATTATTTTTTATTTATATACAGTTTTCAGTATTCTATATATGGTAGCTAAAATGATATTCTTCTTCTTTTTTAGCTTTTGGACACAATCCCTTCTTGTTTTCACAGGAACATCAGCTCAAATCTACAGATATTGTGTGCTGCAGATAAAATCATTGCATTTAAAACCATATGTCACCTTGAACTATTCAATAGGTGTCAAGTCTTTCTTACTCATATATCTTTCAAAATGTAATTTTAAACAAACCCACGGACCAATGGAACAGAATTGAAAACCCAGAAATAAACCCACAAATTTATGGACAGATTATTTTTGATAAAGGATCGAAAAATATACAGTGGGGTAAAGAAAGCCTCTTCAGTAAATGGTGCTGGGAAAATTGGAAAACCACATGCAAAAGGCTGAAGGTGAACTGCGATCTCTCACCATATACCAAAATTAACTCAAAATGGATTAAAGACCTCCAAATAAGAAAGGAAACAATAAATTGCATAGAAGAAAACATTGGCACTAAACTTATGGACCTGGGATTCAGGGAGGACT
>PVKE010032364.1:0-18527 GCA_004027555.1 Craseonycteris thonglongyai
AAAAAAAAAAAAAAAAAAAAAAAAAAAAAAAAAAAAAAAAAAAAAAAAAAAAAAAAAAAGTCCCATCTTGGACCATAGACTTTCAGACATTTTGATCCAACATGCACAGAAAGAAATGGTTGTCAGCCTCAATCAGCCAGGAAGGAGCAGTCAAGGAGCTGCCACAATTTATCGGTAATGGTCTGCTTTTTAAGTTAGGTGGTGGGTTCATAATTGTTGATTTTAATGTTATTTTCATGACAAATATGTTATATATGTTCTCTAGTATGTATTAAATACTGCATAACCGAAAAGTTTTTTTAAGTGTAAAACACAGTTAATGATGTTAAATACATCTTTTGCATTTATAGTGGCAGAACTGATTCATAGTAGTCAGTTATATTTTGCAATTTTAATTTATTTTTAAAACACCCGAGGTGTTTTAATAGAGAGTGCCCTCTTTTTTCAACAGGGCAAAAGAAATTTTTATGAAGATACTGTTTAGATACTATTGATGTTCAAATGATCTTCATGTATGTGCAAGTATCAATAGTTTAAGGCTTATCCAGGGAAATATTTTCTTTTGTTCAGCCTCAGAGAAGTACCTCCTCTTAGGATGATACAGAAAGTTCATGTGTGGCTATTGACTATGACTTCCCACTAGTCACTTCTCTTCTCTGGAGGGAAATCTAGATGTCTGCACAGAATCTGAAATATTAGCTCACCGTCTGCTCAATGCTGGTCTGTCTGGCTGCTTTAAGTATCAGATATAACAGTCGCCACTTTTGAGTCAAACATATGTGGCTTTTGAAGCTGACTTTGACTCATCTTGACAATTGACTTTGGGCACTAAAACCTTCTCCCAGTTTCCTCATGGATTCAGTGCAGTGGTTAAACACCTGCCATACTGTGTTACATACAGATAAGTTGGAAAATAATGTGTGTACAATGAAAGCCACTGTCATTTCCAAATACTAAGTGAATTAAGTTAAGCATCTTTTTCATGGACTAGGGAGAATGTCAGATACATTTTTCAATAGGAACAATGTTATAAATGGGGTTTGAGTATAGTGTTATAAATATTATTAACATTATACTTCAGATATGTCATGAGTTAAAGAATGGTCAGAGAGCCAGTCTCTACATTTTGCCTCTCATGAAAAGCATTTCAGGTACCACATGAGTTCATTAACTTTAGACTCTAAAAGTGAACTTTTAGAACATAATTTATTACCAGGTTAAGAACTGCTTAGATAAGCTTTTCACATTACACACAAAATGGAATTTCTTGATAAGCGATGGTATTTTTTGGAAGACAAATGAGCCCTCCTTCCCACTTCTGTGAAGTAAACTCACTGTCTAGAAGACTTACTCTTCTTGCCAATCCAACTAGATACTTCTAATGTAGACCAGCCTAACATGGGGCCTTCGACATTGGATGGGGTGCCTGTCCCCAAGTGGGAACACTGTGAGTTTTTCTTGAGAATTAAAAAAAATGCAACTATGGAATACTCCCACTTAGTGACAGAGCTGGGAGTTAAGTGGAAGAAGGCAAATTTGAGGAAGGGAGAACAAAGCCAAACTTAGAAGTAAAGGTGCCATCTGGTCTTGGTGGAGTTCACTTTGAGCCGATCCTCCAGCTGTGGCTTTCTTGTTGCGAGGTTATTTAGAGTTAGTACATCCCACCTTGCCTTTTTTTTTTTCTTTTCTTTTAATACCTATGCTGCTTCAAGCACCATTTCTGTTACCTGCAAGTTAAAGAGTGCTGACTAATTCATTTGGCTGTTTATTTAAGGTCAGTGTCTTTGTCATGGGCAATTATAATAAATATAATTGTGTAATAGGATAGCTAATATATGGCATAGCTTTTTGAGAACAATGGTAGCATTTATTCCAAACTCATAAAAGCAGAAATGTGTTAGCACTAATTAAAGGATACTAGTGACTGTGTGTGTGTAATTACTCTTGAAAGTTTTGCTCTAATGCGAATGCCATATGACTTTTGATTTTAAAGCATATAAACAATGGATACTTGAGGTGGTTCTAGTAGTTACAAGTTGCCTTGAAGAATTGCACTTTGCTACCATTTATGGCTAGGAGCACTTGTAGGTAAACAGGTAGATGTTTGGGGCTATCCCTGGTACATTGAGAGAAATGTTTCTATTTAAGGAGGAATCGGTACTTTGGCAAGATTATCAAGTACTTATGTTTGTGTTTCTTACTTGAGAGGAAAGACAGAATGACTTAATCCCTCTCTTCTCTTCAGTAGGTAAGTGTTTAGGGAATTGAGATTTTATGTGACAACACCCTTGTAAACTCTAGTTCCCTTTAGGAACTATCAGATTTTTTTTCTCTGTAATAGCATTCTGTATTGTTGGAACATGTCATAAAGAGCAAAGAAATGCATCTGCGGTTTGGGTTCTGCTGGACAGCTGGTTTGAATAATTATAATATTTGTTTATTCTTGATGTGTCAGCAGTCATAAGGAGAGTTTTCCTTTCTTCTTTGTGGCTGTTATATAGCTTAAACATCATTATATCAATGATGACTATTTATTCAGAATCCACTAGGTCCTGGGGGATATAAGGCCTCTGAAACACAATCTCTGCATCAGATGGACTTTTGTCGCCTGGTGAGAAGGAGAAGTCAGGGATCTCTAAAAGAAATAAGACCACTAAGATTCTCTAAATCATTTTTGAGATGGAGATAGAGAATAAGGTCTGTAGGTGTTTGGAGGAGAGGAGAATTCCCTGGAGCTTGAGCCAGTGGGGAAGGATACAGGAAAATCAAGGGATTCCATGGGTCTGGAAGGTGATAACTAGTAAGAAGACTGGGAGAAGGTCATCAGAGGGCACAGTGTAGTCCCAGATATGGAGGTGGTAATGTGCCTACTGCTTTAGGGGAACAACAAGTAGACCAGGTGAGTTATTTGGCAGAGGGTTTGTTGTTGTTGTTGTTTGTTTTTTTAAGTGAAAGATGGGGAATGGAGAGGTGGAGGCCAGCTTTTGAATGACTGAGCATTTTGGGCCCTTGGGCTAATTGTCTTTTTTTTTTTTTTTCCAGATGGTGGAATGACAGTCTTTGTACTTTGCATTTTAACTTTAGGCAACAAAGACATCTTAGAAATAGTTACCCTTTTTCTATTGTGAAAATGTTCTAACAATGTTGGTAATTGTGTCCTTATTTCCAAAGCATAAGGATTATTGTAAATATCTCATAATTGCCGGCAAACATATTTAGGAAGCCCTCCTTTCTGAACTGAGTACCCACCGTGTGATTTTTAAGTTTGACTGGGTCCTAAACGATAGAAACAAGTTAGATTATCTACCAGTATCTCTTTCCTGTATGTGCTAGCTTTTTTCCTTCCTCGTAAATGTTTCTCAGTGTATACGCCTGAATACACACATATACTTGTAGTTTCCAGACTGCAGTGTTATGAAGTTTGAGTTGCTCATATGCACATAGGTTTTATAGATCTAGTGTTCTCATATAAAAGAGCTTCTGTTCTTGGTGTAACAGCCAACATGTTATTAGTTTGGCCAGTATAATTGATTGTAATAGTTTTATAAGCAGAAAATTGATGTGCTTAAAAATACATAATAATGTTCATGAGTGCTTAAGGAAAGTTGCCTATAAAACAAATGTTCTCCTTTTGAGCTCTACTGTAAAACTATAGTTGTTTAATTGGCAGAGCCAGGGAAGGGTCATGACATGATGGCATGCTGGACTTTGACATTTATGTGATGGTAATGATGTGTTGGAAGTGCAAGGTGAGGGACCTCTTACTGTGTTCCTAATAGAACAACAGTAAGGAGATACTCAACCTCAGGAATGTTGATAGTGAATTGTCAAGAGAGAGGGAGGGAAATCAGATGATTCCAGAATTTACCTTAAAGTATCCAGGACAATAAGGTTACCTTTATGAGGAGTATGAATCAAGAGACATTTATCAGCTTTATCATCTAGGATATAGGGCCAACTTATGCCTGTTACTAAGAATAAATGTTAGGTGATAGACTTATCTTGTGCCTACTTTTTTAAAAGTTTATTAAAAATTTTTTTTTAGATTAATTTTTTAAAATTTATTTTTCAGTTGACATTCAATATTGTTAGTTTCAGGTATACAGCATACTGATTAGACATTGATATATCTAATGACGTGATCATCCCAATAAGTCTAGTACCCATTTGGAACCATATATAGCTATTACGATAATATTAACTATATTGTCTATGCTGTACCTTAGCATCTGCCCCCTTTGACCATAATTTGGTCTTCCAACTGGGATAACTCTTAGAGAGGAAGCTGTTTCCCTAGGGCTGTATTCTTGGTAGGAGCTCTTGACTCCTGCTACAGTTCTTCCTGCTCTTCCAATCTGGCTTGGAGAAAAGAATAGCATTTTAGAAAGGACAGTTGACCTCACTTTTGATCAGCAGTGTCCAACCTTTTGGCTTCCTTGGGCCACATTGGAAGAAGAACTGTTTAGGGCCACACATAAAATACACTAACACTAACAATAGCTGATGAACTAAAAAAAAAAAAAATGTTTTAAGAATTTGTGTTGAGATGCATTAAAGCCATCCTGGGCTGAGGGTTGAACATGCCTGCTAAGTCTTATCTTTGGCTATTGAGTATTTTGAAGAAGTCTTGGCCCATAGAATGACTCATTCTAAACAAATATGAGAAAGTTAAACGTGGGAGATCTCTGCCAAAGCCAAAAAGGTTTAATTTGTAACTTAAAAAATAAAAATTCTTCCTTTGTAAAAACTCCCTACTCTCACTAGTAATAAATGTTTTTCTTAACTGGTCCTCAGGACCTAGCAGTTCTATAGTTTCCTATAATTTGTCAATTCCCAGCTACTTAAATTTCTTCTAAATATTTTTAGTCCAAAATATAAAGGCTGTCTGGAAAAAAATCCAAGCATCATCAATATAAGAATGGATACCTGGCTGGATACTTCTTAGACAGCCCTCATAATGTTTAGAGTACAATGATCCAGATAGAATGAATATTTCCCAAATCACTCTTACTTTTTAGAAAGTTGGTTTAATTATAGCCTAAATGAAAGCATACCAATTTTAAGAACTTTGTTTTGCTACTAATAAAATTTCTATTGTGTAATAAGAACACCAAAACTCAAGTATCCTACACCCAAAGCTTCTTCGGTTTTTGTTTTTTGTTTTTTGTTTTTTTAACCGCTTGAATAAGGGACTTAGACCATGCAATACTAAAAAACAACTTCAGCTCTAAAATTCTTTGGCTATTTTAACATTGAAAATGATAATAAAAATTATGGGCCCGTTTGTCCACAGGTTTGGAGATTGTGCTCCAGAGTCAGAGGGACAAGACTTGGCATTGTTTAGGCACCTACTCTGTGTGGAGCACCATGCCAAAGGCTTTGCATATATTACTACCTACCTTCTCACCTATCTGACAAACTCTGTTAGGTGAACATTTTATCCCCCGAATTGCAGATAAGTAACCTGCCCTAAGTCATACAGTGTCAGAGGTCAGATCCAAATCTACTTTGCCTCCGGATCCTATCCTAATGACATCCAGGATCACTGCCTCACTCAAAAACTTTTACTAAGGAGCAGAAATTAGCATACATCCAGTGTTTAAGTAGCTATCATAACAAGATTAATCATTGTTTTATAAGAGTTTTAAAAGGCCATCTGCCATTTTCTTGAAGTTTTGTTAAAGGCTGAAATTAAAAAAAAAAAAAAAAAAAAAAGCTGTAAAAGGCTCCTAAGCCTGATATACGTAAAGAAAGAAAGGAAAGTTCCGCCTTACCCGACAGTGAACACGCTTATTGGATAGGATTGCACGGGCTGACTCATTTCTTTTTTTGCTGTGATAGAGGGCCACACCCTGCATTCCAAAAGCCTCTGCTGCCTTATACACCCGCGGCCTCCTCGCTGGAGCCTCTGGGGTTGGACTCTGCTCGCAGCTAGTCCCGAGAGGACCCGCCCACCAGCCCGCCGGCCGCCCGCCGGCCAAGCACAGGTCTCCAGCGCACCGCCGTCCTTGCACGCCCGCCCCGCAGGCCGCGGGAGAGGGTCGGCCCGGGCCGGCGCAGGCGAGGGCGCGCTGCAGGAGCAGGGGCCGGCTCGGCGGGCTCTGCCTTCGCCTCTCCTCCTGTGCCCGGACTGGCAGCGCGCGCTCTGGGCGCTGCGGAACTGCGCTCAAACTTAGTGCCCCGGGAGTCAGGAACTTTCCCGGTGACTTTGCCTCCAGCGAGGAGAGACGGTAAGTGTTGCTCCGTTTGGGATGCAGTGGTTCATTAAAATGGCATCTGGGGCAGGCTTTGTGCCACGGACAGACCGTGGGACCTGGTTAAAAGCAAGGAGAAACAGCCTTTGTGCCTTGCAGAAAACATCAACGAAAGCAATCGTTGCCATCCCCTCTACCAGTGCGAAGTAAAGGGAATCTTAGTTTGTATTGGATCTCGCTTTGATGGTAAAATGGACAATAGCTATTTACACCTGAGAACGCTAAGTGTAGTGGCTGCAACAGTGGGTCACGATATAGGGGGGCTGTATCAACAAATGCCACAAATTTTGTGGGGTGCTTTTGAGTGCCAAGGATCGAGCGGTGGTTTTGGTTTGGGGTTATGAGTGAGGCTTTCCTAGTGGAGATTTCTGAGGGAGTGGGGTTGTGTTTACAGTTCGTTACTAAGTTTTTGGGGAACAGTCACTTTCTCAAACTCCGGTCCCTGTACAAAATAAAAAGTCCTTCAGCCAACTCCCTTGGCTGGTTGTGAGCTGGCTGGTTGTGAGCTAGCTGGTGAGTGAGACCTGTGCTCAGTGCCAAAGAAAGCACGTGCTCGCCATGTTTTGGAATGAATACATTTACTCCACAATCCTGCTTTCTATTTATTGTGGCCAGGTAATTGCTCTTGTGGAATTTGTGGAAGTAAATACACTGAAAAGAATGCACAGCACTTTCTTTTTTTCTTTCTTTTTTTTCTTTTCTTCTTGTTTGTTCGCTGTGTGTGGTTGTTACTTAAGTTGTGGCACAGTCAGAATCAGGAGACCAGAGGTCTATTTCTATTCCACTCGTGAGCTAATTATAACTTTTAAATTTTATATAGACATAAAGATAAAGTCGGTGAGCTTTTTAAAAATATGCTTTTTATGTGAGAAATTAGTCAGCAGCACATACAGATTTGTACAGTGCAAGTAAATTATTTTAAGAGGATGGAGAGGGAGGGGATGGGAGAAGCAGAACTTTATGATGATTGCAGTTTTACTACAGACATACACAGTCCAAGAGAAAGTGTCTCCATCAGAAACACTGTCCCGTAAAGGCAGGCTGAAGACAGCCTGGTAACCTAAAGGAAGACAGGAAAATTGTGTGAAATTACAAATATGAGTCATGAATTTATGAATGGAATTATACTTCATTTCTGAAGATATAGATTCTAATGTAGTAGACAAGTTCTGTAGCAAAGTTTTTTGCAGCTGACATGTTTAGGTCTGTGAAGGAAACCTCTAGACATAAATCACTTCTAAAGGGAATAATTATTAAAACAATTTGTTAGAATTTTGAATTAGTAACACATTGAGCTAATTTCCAACCTCATAGGCTAATTATTAAGTTCACTTGCTTTGAATTGAAGGGATTAAGTGTCTTGATGTGAGAGGTAACAACTTGGGATCCCATTTCTTTTGAGTAACAGCCTGTGATTCTGAACTGATCTTAAGTCTACTGAGGTAGTTGGAAAGACCCCAACAGGTGGTAAAAATGGGAAAATTCTTTGTTAAATCTCTGAGGATGTCTAAAATCTAAAGGGATAATTAAATTTGGATTTTGTTCAGGCACTGAGGTGCTTTGTACCCACTACCTCATTTCATTTTTACAATTATGCTGAGAGATAGAGGTATTGTTATCTCTACTTAATAGTTCAAGAAACAGCCCCAGCAAGGTTACATAATCTCCAAATTTCACAGCTAGTTTATTTAGTTTACACTAGATGTTAGCATTTAGGTTTGTAATTTTTCCCATGTGGTTTCAATTGCTCCTAACAAAATAGTGTTGACTTTTCTGTGAAATAATACAGAGGAAGTTCTTGGTTCAGAGCATATTTGTAAGTGATTTTAAAAGCTCGTTGTTGCCCCAATGCCAAAACATCAAAGTTCAAGGAATAATGCATTTACTCTGAAAGCTTTTGGTTTTCAATATTAACCAAGCAAGCTCTATTCTTGGTGATCCTGTGAACACATGTGGCTACCTTACAGTTGCTGGTTTGGGGTGACTTTCTCCTCCTTTTTTTCTTGAAGCCCTTTATAGTTCTGGACGTGCGTATTCTTCCTTTTTCTCGCAAAGTGCAACTTCAGGCATTCTCTAATTGTAAAACCAAGCAGCTGGGTTCATGACTCGCAGTAGTTGAATTATCTTTGTGTGAATGCTAAGGTGACCAGATGTCCCGCTTTTGGAGGGACAGTCCCGATTTTTAACAATTTGTCCTGTGTCCCGCAGCATTTTAAAAAGGTCCTGATTTTTGGAAAGAATGCACGACAAGCTAGGGAACGGCGGGAGATAGACCAAATTTTTAATCAAGAACCCCCTCACTCATGGTCAATGGTGTCCCGCTTTACCAATGTTAAAATCTGGTCACCTTACACTGAATGCACACCTGCAGTATTTTATATGCTGTGTGTAATGTTTTAAAATTTCTGTTAGCACTTTGTTTAGCATTGAACCTTCTAGTTTGGAATGGTGAGGTCATGAAAGACACTAAGTGCTAAAAGCTTTTCTTGTTAGATGGAACTGGGAAAGTCTCAGTATATCTCACCAGGGGCAGCCAGTTCTCAGCGACTCCATCTGCTGGATCATCTGTTGGGATGTCATAATAAAAGAGATCAGTGCCACCTTCTTCGAAGACCATAGATGATAGCATCTATTCCAGGATTGGGTAGTGCCCACACCCTACTTCATCCTTCTCACTATTTGACACAGAACACCCACCCACCTTCCCAAGCGAAGCAAGGATGCCTTGGTCTCCTCCTTATAAGCCTCCCTAAATCCTAGCTGCTTTAAGTGCCATGAGTTCTTCAGGGTGTTGAAATAACATGCCAGTGTGATGATAATGGAGAGAAGGAAGTATGCCAGACAACTTGCTTTTCAAAACTAGAAAGAGCAAATTCCAGAAACTTTAGATTTAGAGCTTATGTTGGTGTCTTAACAGAATTGTAAATCACATTTTTGAAAAGATTGATTGATGTGGATCACTTAGACACATGGTAAGTATCAGTATATAATGTCAGTCACCTCCAGTTGACTTCATTTGTTTTGGTTTTTTGATACTGGACAAGTATGTCAACACTGCTGTAGATATGATGTATCTACTTTAGCAAAACATTTAACAAAGTGCTCTGTGTTTTGTACTCAAATGGGCAAATGTGGGTTAGGTAGCACTATAGATAAGTGAGTGGGTTTGCATCTTGTGCCCAACGAAGGATGTAGGGTGATATCAGACTTACACAAGGTGCTTTGATGAGGGCACTGGATACAGTACAGCTGAAGGAAAAAACTCATACATTAGAAGAGACAGACTATTTTGAACCAAAGAGAAGAAAACCTCACAGTTCTTTGAAGCACTGTAGGTAGTGGGGCATTGGAGCCTGCCTGACTCTGGGCAAGTTACTTGAGTCTGCTCATTCACAAAATGCAGGTAATAATACCTACCTCATAGGCAGTTGAAGATGTTGGTGGATTAAATAAGATAACCCATGTGAAGTGCTTACAAATAGAGCCTGACAATCAGTTGTATGTGTTAGATGTTAGTCTTTTGCTTTTACTACTTGAGTCAGTGTTGTGCACAGTTCTGTGTTTGTGTTTAAATATGTGTCCAGAATGGGATAATCAGGTTTTGGAGAGGGTCTAGAAACAGTTGGAACAGTGGTTGAAGACACTGGAGATATATGTTTTAGTGAAAAGCTGAGAGATAGTACTTATAAAGGAAAGGGAAACTCTGTATATTTTTCCCTATCTAACAAGTGCTTCCTCTTAAGGAGCTATTCCTTTGTATAAGGTAGGGGTGTCCAACTTTTGTCTTCCCAGGGCCACATTGGAAGAAGAATTGTCTTGGGCCACACATAAAATACACTAACACTAATGATAGCTGATAAGCTATAAAAAATTTTTTTAAATCTCAAAAATATCTCATAATGTTTTAAGAAAGTTTAAGAATTTGCATTGAGCCGCATTCAAAGCTGTCCTCTGCAGGGCGCAGGTTGGGCAAGCTTAGTATAAGAAATCTCCACTAAACTAGGATTGAGAAGAGCTCTTTCCTGATATCAGTACAATTTTTAACTAGTTATGGTATCTTAGGCAATTAGCTTAGCTCAGTGGTTTTCCACAATATGTGATTTTACCCTTCAGAGGACATTTGGCAAAGTCAAGACAAACTTTTGATTGACACAAGTGGGATAACGAGGGGTGCTGCTGACATTTAGTGAATAGAGTCCAGGGATGCTGCTAAACATCCCACATTGCCTAAGACAGCTCCCACAACAAAGAATTCTGTCCAAATGTCAGTAGTGCTGAGGTTGAGAAACTCTGGCTTAGTTCTTCAGTATATGTGTTTCTGTCTGTGGAATTTGAATACTGATCTTTGCTATAGCAATATCACAAAGTAGCTTTTAGAGTATATTTATGAAAGCACCTTTAAGAGTTAATATATTCTGATGTCTGCACATGTGTACAGCATATACATTTTAGCAGCAGCAGCACAGTAAACTATCATTTGCTCCATTCCCTGGAGGAATATATTACAGTGATTTGAGAGTCAGATAAGGCTGTGCTTGAATCTTAGCCTTACTGAAATAACATGCTGTGTGATCTGGAGAAAGTTTCTTTATTCATGAAAACCTAACCTCTATTTTATAGTTTGGAGGAATAAACAAGGTATGTATATGTAAATCGTATAGCACAGTCCTTGAGCATAGTAGTAAGCCATGGTTTTTTAAATTAACGGAGGCCTTCATCAACCTAACCTGCAATCTCCAGACTTTCACAGTCTCAGGCTGCCCCTGAGTTGCTGCATAAGCAATATTGGCAAAAATTCAGTGATTCTGATGGGAACCCTGAATGGGTTACACAAAATTGCAGGTACCTTTATAGGGTCAGAAGATTAGAGTATGGTATTCAAGCCAAGCCAGTCAGGTTAATAATAAACTAAAAGATGTAATAAGCAAATTACAATTTTAGATGGTGCCCATAACTACAGTTCTTAAAACCTGACAGATGGGTTCTCCGCTTCAGGTATATCCCTATCACTTTGACTTGTTAAGTGTGGATGAGACTAGAAAATTTCATGAGGTTCTGAAAGCATTGTTGAAAGTGTTGGAAGGCTGATTATGTATTTGCAAGTCTTCTGGACACCAGCTTGGTGAAATTCTGTAGTATTTTATACTGAAACCCCAAGTTCTAGACTTGTAGTGAGTCAACAGATCTAAAAATAGATTTCTTTGCATTTGAAATTGTCTCACCAAAAGGCCCAAACACATTTTAGACATAGAAGGAACAAAGAGATTTAAAATGTCAAAAATAGAAAGAAACAATATACCTGATTATCCATGTCAAGGTCTACAAGCTTGTATTTTTTCAAGAGTTTAAACTTGGCATTTAATGAATTCTTTAATATACTTCTTTAAATATAGGTTTTGTTTGTTTGTTTATTTTTGAGGCCCCTCCTCCTTCCCATAAATTCCTGAAGCCTTGATTTTACTGTGGAATTATTTGGCTCACACACGAAGGTCAACAGGTTGGTCTCTTCCCCTTTCTGCCTTGGAAAAAAGATCAGACTCCAAAAGAAACTGTAAAGCAAATGGGTAATGAATGAATCACAGCAAAGATAGACAAAATAAAGAAGTTAAATGGCATCTAGGGCAGAATTATAACTTCATTAAAGGTAATATTAACATGTTAGTCTGAAAAGGAATTTGTTTGACGAATAATTTAGAAAATGGAACTTGGAAAGTGGGGTGGGCTACCATTTGAGAGGCCCAATTGGCCTGTAGACAGGAGATGGCATAGCCTGAACAGGTCTCTGTATGGACCTTAGCCCTGTGGTAGAGCTGTCTATAGGCTTTGAAATCGAACTGTGAGGTTCCAAACCTGACTTAGAGTGTGGCTTTGCTCCAGTCAGTGAGTACTAGTGAGCCCACCTAACCTTACAATGCAGTGTGAAGCCACACAGGAAGCCACAAAGTTCACTTCTCTTTGATGCCCATTTTGTATCCTTCTGATTATAATTTGGGCACCTTATGTAATTATGCTTTGGGGAAGCAATGATCAGCAGATACCAGCATCCAATCTATAGGATGGTTTATATTTCTCTCAACAAGGTATTAAATTGGCGTTTTTACTGTAGTATCACCATGAATGTGGTTAGCATGAACCCTCTCTCGATCATCATATTTATGAGTTACTGACATGGAAAACAAGCCTTGGATTGTGCCAACCCCCCAAGATGATAGTACACTGCAAGGACCATCTGGCTTCCCCAGTGCTGTCTCTTCTATTTGACTTGCAACATATGAGTGTGATGACCATAATACTAGTATTTTTTTTTTGTAGTGAGAAATGAGAAAATATTAAGAAGAAAAATGAATGTCACTGAGTGCTTAATCATGTGGAAATGGGGTGTTCTGTGAATGACTCATGTAAACATGAGTAAACTAGAATGCATTATTATAGTTACAATTATAAGGTTAACTAATTCCTACTTTGCTAGTCAGCATATCTTACACTTCTCATTTAAATTACATAAATTACCAAATTACTAAAAAAGTTTCCAATCAAAGGAGTTCATAACCAAAATTTCACAGAATTTATCACTGTGGTGTTGTATTTTTAAGATTCTTATAGATTCATGAAATGTACTTTTCTTTGGTTCTCAGAATAATATGCCCAAATCTTTGGGGCCTTTGGGTTCAGAAGCTATGGTACTTTTAAACTGTATTCATATAAGACTATCTCTTTAATATTCTTCTATTCACACTGATACACCAAAATGGTTTCCTGCCTTATCTACTGTGGGGAGTGATTTTTGTACTATTGAGCAATTGTTTGATAAATAGCAGTCTCGTGACCTGGGGGAGTCACCTTCTTAAATCCTTAGCATTTACTTCTAGGAGCAAAGTTCTCAGGAGAATCAGGTGCCTGATATTATTTACTTTACTTCTGCCCATATAAAGGTCAGAGATGTGAAAGTAAATGTTTCTAATCCAGAATCTAGCTCAAAGGGAATGTCTATCACAGTTTTGGCAGTAGCAGGATAGATAAAAGTCTGTCATATGTGAACCACATGGTCCCAGTCAAACTCTAGGGGAATGCCTTTAGAAGGAGAGTAAGGGGTGGACTGTGACAGTTCAGTAGGCTGTAAGCAGGGAATTATTTCCACTGGGTTGTAGACTAGGGAAAACAAAAGCTAGAATTCTAAGTTACCTCTTTCCACAGAAAGTGCTTCCCCTTGCTGCATCTGTTCCTCTTCTCAACCACCACCATTTCCTCTCCACCTCTTCATTCTTTGTGTTCAAAGGACTTTTATTCTCTGAAAATTGGTTAACCAAGTTATCTGAGTAAGTTGTGTATCTGTGTGGACAGGGATCAGGTAGGCTAGGGGTTGATATAGTTTTAAATTGTGAATAGAATGAATAAATGGGCTAACGCTTCTATGCTTCTCTACGTCTACCCATTTCCCTCCAAATCACATAAATACAACATCAATAGCAGATGTCCTTACCCACAATAGAGAGATAATCATGTGCTCGACTTTTACTGTTCAATAACGTAGCCACTAGCCACATGCAGATATTTAAATTAAATAAGAACTAAGTTAAATAAAAATTTAATAAAATTAAAGATCCCGTTTCTTAGTTGCAGGAACCACAATCAAGTATTCAATAGCCACATGTACCTTGTGGCTACCATGTTGGACAGGACAGATTACAGAACGTTCCCATCATCTCATTTGGGGAAAATGATTTAGCCTTAAAGAAAATATGTTGACACTGAATCTATTTTCCAGGAATTCTATATAAACTAAGATGTGTGTAGTGTTTACTGTAGTCTCTTTTAGGCCAAATGAAAGTATATTATTGAAAATTCTAGGTTTTCTCAAGCTTTTAAACATTGGATTCTACTAGAACGTTATGAGAGTAGCCAGAGTGAATCATCAGCATGTGTGTGTGCAGCCATTGTATTATAACTGATTAGTCAGGGCAGAAGGAATAAAAACAATAATAACAACAACAACAACAACAACAACAAAAAAGAGGGAATTTAGTGAAGTCACTTCCACAGGTGATGGTGCAGTGGGGAGCTCAACAAGGCAGATTGATAAACCTAGAGATACTGGCCACAACAGGAAGTCATTACCAGTTTCTGACCGCAGCAAGTGGAGGAGGCTGTTATTAGAAGTAGGAGCAGATAGGAGCTGAAGCCCAAGGACATGTAGAGATGTCAACAGGGGTTGAGAAATGCTCCTGAGAACTTCTCCAATCCTTCTGCCCTCCAGGCTTATGCCAGGGCCTCCCAGCAGGTTCATTCCCTGTGATACTGCAGAGCAGAGTTAGGGACAAGAAGGGATGACCTGTGGGCCAGGAGGCCCAGGACTAACATAACTGGTATCTTGTTCAACTGACCACCCCTTAGGTAGAAGATGAACTCCTTATGCCACCCCCATTGTATGGCAGAGAAATTGTTGTGCCAGATCTGTAAAACTTGCTAAAGATCCACCTTCCAGGATTTCCTGAAGGGAAAGCTGTCTCACTGAAGGCATTCCACTTACCACTATAGGGTGTACAAAATTGTTACAAGACAGGTGCTGGAGAAGTTGCACATACTGTAGGATCCACAACTACTTCCTCCAGTGTCTATCCAGCATCTTCTAACAAAATTTAACATTGTGCCAGAGAACAAATGAAAAAAAAAAAAAAAATTGCAGATCAGGCAGTAAAGGATGAATTTGTAACTATGAGTCAGTATGTTGATAACTGGCACAGGAGGGGAAAAAAGATCTCACCCACCCTTCTTCACAGACCCTTTATTTTCCTTTAGATTTAGGAGTTTTTAATTTTTCCCTCGATGGTACATCATGCCCCTCAGACTTTTAACACTGTATGGTTTGATACCTGTACTATCCACAGTGTGACTCATCCCTAAAGACTATTAAAGATTAGTTTCTTAAATTTTCTTTTTTATTGTTTGCCTCTTAAACCTTGGATAAATATGTGGATAATCAGGAATTGAAACCACATTTATGAAATGACATATAGCTAGATGACATCCCAGACTTTTGTTTAATGCGTGTGAAGATATTTGGTACAACCTAGAATTGTAATTGCATGTGAAATAATTCAATTTGGGATTTTAGCTATTAGGCTTTATAAATATTTGCCCAAGGATTTCATAATGCATTGTAGAGTTATGGTTATATTTGTTTTCAGTGAGTTTTTAGATTTAGTTTGCTAGTGCATTTCTTTAATGATACATTATGGATTTGGAAGAATTAGTTCTTTCTGGATTTCTTTTTAAAGATTTTTGCCTTTAGGTTGTTTTATATATTCCACAGCTTTGAACTGCTAAGATTTCTTTGTGGCTTCTTGCTCCCTACCACCATGCAATGCATAATTCATTCTTTTGTTTAAAACATTAAATAAGGAGAAATACTTGGCACTGGCCTTGAACCTAAGTTGAAAACTTATCTATATTTCCTTCTTTTTCCCTACTTATTTTGTTGTATTTCTTATTTTGTTGTGTTTATCTGCCTCAGAACTCTCAAAAAAACTCTTTAAATCATTAAATATATTTAAATTAGATTTCCTTGAAAAACAGTGCAAAGAGAGAAGATAATTGCCCATAATCTTACATTTAGGTAACCCATGATAACATTGAAAATAAATAAAAACAGTACATGTACATGGGTAATATACAGATGGTATCAAAAGGAACAGAAGGAGAAAGAAGAGTAAAACCTCCCTTCAAGTATAACTATTACTACATATCTTGTACAGTGATGTCTTAGAATTTTGAACATAATCCATCCCAGAACTCTTCCAGTTTGAGGTCCATAATATTTGAGTTCCAAGACTAGTGGGTGTTGGGATAAAACTACGGGCCATCCAGTAGATACCTCCCACCTGAACAACGTGTTGGAGTTCGGATTCCAAAGCAGCATTTGGATTCCGAGGCAAAATTTGCTTGATTTTTTGTTCAGATTCCAACTTGTTCAAGTTTTGGGGGTATTGGGATTCCAAGGTATCACTGTGATTTCTTTCAGGGAAAAAATGGTTTTGGTTCTCTTCAGGTTCTGCGGTTTTCTACTTTTTATATTGTTTAAGAAAGGTATTAAATTTTCTGTAGCCGTGTGTGTGTGTGTGTGTGTGTGTGCTTTTCCTATTATATTTTTTAGAGACCTTTCCTGTCAACACACACACATGTTCTTATTCACTTTATCGTGAATGCACAATTATATGGACTCACGATAATTGATTTCACATTTGCCTTGTTGCTGGGTACTTTAATATTTGCCAGTTATTTGCGAGGAGGAGTTGTATTGAGCTGTTGGAGTTGTTGCAATCTGCCTTTCTGTAAATATTTTTGTGTAAGCATCTTGCTGATATATTTGTAGGTTAAATTCCTAATAGTGAGATTGCTACATTATAGGATAAAAGCATTTTAAACTTTGATAAACATTATCCAGTTGTATTGTAGAAAGGCTATGCAAATTGATTTTTTTTTAAAACCAGGGTTATTTCTTTCCTGCACCCCCACCAATATCTTTAATTCATCATGCTGTAACATTTTTGCCAATCTCATTAAGTTAAAAATATTCTCTGTTTTTACTCCCTTATCTTTAATTGCAGGTTTAAGATCTGGTAGATTTCTTGGCCATTTGCATATCCTATAAATTGCCCAGTCCTGTGCTTTGCTTTGTACTTTCTTCTTCGATTCTTCCTCCTCTTCTTTCTTTTTCTTCCCCATAGGGTTCTTGTCTTTATGCTATTGACTTATATGAGCTCATTTTAAATTGGGGAAATTAGTCCTATTTCATATGTATTGCAAATATTTTTTCCAAGTTATATCCAGTCTTTTGGTGTTCATTAAAAACATTATTTTGATTTGATGTAAGGGGTTTTAAATATGTTCTTTTAAAAAAATGAAAGGGGTGGGGACTGAGAAAAGTTGGCCATATTTTCTGCTGTTTTTAAGGTCAAATAACTATAGTTTGGGATAAAAGGTTATCCCCAGTGATTCTCGAATGTCCCATAGTTCTGGAGACCTCATACCATCTGTTTACACCAACATTACTCAGAAGGACTAGTAGACCTTGGTGTCCTTTTCAACTTATCAGATTGGTAAAAATTTTATAGCTTAGTGATTATTTATTTTGGTCCTTCCCTTCTGTATTTGTCTAGGCCCTCAGCAGTGTATTGAGCCTCTTAATTACAGGTGATTTTATGAACAGCCCTGTCTATAAACATCAGAATTTAGCCACAGGTGAGATCATTTCAGATAGCCAGAGTAAAGGAGAATATGCTCATCAATATATCGATAGTGTATTATGGTCAAAGAGACTACAGTGCCTAGAACTGTATCTGAAATGAAATATAGTGTGTTGAATGAATGGATGGAGATGAGGAAGAGCAAAAAGTACTGGAAGTTGAATGAGTAGGAACAGATAACTTTACTGCAAAGATTCACTTTGGAACACTTCAGTCAACTAGATGTATACATGCCTAACGAATATACCCCTAGAATCCAGATCACTTCCATTTCCTCTCTTCATAACCCCTGTTCAGTTAGCTTTAAGAAGACAGGCTGAGTTCTAAGATAATAGTATATTATATACCTCATGATAAATTTTATAGAATACTGAATGTAGAAATAGTGTACTGGTGCCAGAATTACTTGGTTGAACCTCTTCTTTCTTTGTGTTCACATAATTACCTCTTTAGACTGGCCAGTGATGGATAATCATCCCTATTCTCTTGTGAGAGGAATATTATTCAAACTTTATAAATTTTATTTTAAAATAAATAGATCAAGAATAGATTTCTCTCCAAATTTCTTCGAGGACTAAACTTCTTTGAACATTTAAAGTGATTTTGGTTAACAAAAATTGAGTATATAAATAGCTTGTTACATACAACCTAAAGCCAAGAAAAACAGTTGGCTAGTTCTTTATTTAATTAAATATCTTCAGAGAAGATTTGAAGGATTTACTGACAATTCAAATAACCTATGTTTATATATGTATCTTATTCAAACATGAAAAACCTTTTAATGCTAGCATAAAGGGCAATATGGTTTAATATACACTGTTGATCCCTGAAAATACCAATAAATTTTAATTTCTAGGAGGATCATGGACTCCTTTTGATGCCATTTGACCTCAGATGAGATGTATAATGGCTTTGTATATTCTCTCTATAGTTTTTTGTTTGTTTGTTTGTTTGTTTTAATATTATTATATTTTATTGTTAAATTTAGTGGGGTGACATTGGTTGGTAACAATCAGACAGTTTCCCAATG
>PVKE010032365.1:0-18532 GCA_004027555.1 Craseonycteris thonglongyai
TTGAACATATATTTTACTTATCTACCCATACCTCGCTGGAATGCACCTTATACTGAAACACAGTGTATAAACATAGTATGCATTTCACACCCCTTCTTCCCCCTTAGACTACGCCTATGACAACAAGTCGATCGCGACACACTTTTAAGATAAAAAGTAGATCTTATATACAGAAACGTTGGCCACCCCTGCCCTATAGGATCCTCTTCTCTCTTAGCCTCAGGTCCCGGCTCAGCCTGACACCTATGATGGCAGCAGTGTACCTCTGGACTCCATTAGTAATAAACGTTAACAGGCCCTTCATCTGTCCTTACTGAACTTACCCTGAATCACTCACACCCACATAATCCCACATCACGAGTCTGCTCCCTCACTGAGACGCTCATCTCCTGAAAGGCAATGTACATGTAATCTGTGCACGAAGTCGGTGTCAACTCAGAACTCACAATAATGCTTGATAACTACATGGAACTGGATACATTTTAATGCATTACCCATATCATTTAACTTATTAGCCATAAAGAATCTTGCAAAAGGGTTAAGTGGCTTATTCACAATCTCAAAGTTAGAGATGGAGCTAGGACTAGAGTCCAGTTTCCCAGACTCTGCCCAGGGCTCCCTACAACTGGTTGAGACAGTCCTGTACGGAGGCCTGGAGCAAAGTTTACCCTAGAAACACCCTACAATGGGGTGGACCATGCTCACACCCATCACCATAACTCAGAATTCATGGGCATCTAGAGAAGGGGATTTGGGGATAGAAGATACAGGCAAAAGTAGGCTGACCAGACATGCCATTTTAAATGGGAAAGAAAACAATGGTACTGTCCTATTTCAAATGGTACTATGGTCATCCCAGTCTCACTGAGTTAAATTCAAGGCTACAGCAGGCTGACCATACGTACCCTTTGAAATGGGATAGTTCAATTGTTTTCTGTCCCGTTTAAAACCATATGTCTAGTCAGCCTTGCTAAAAGGAAATTCCTTTACTACGTAGCCATCTTCTTCTCCTGGTCCTCCACCACCAAGTTCAAATGTAACTTTCTCCTCTGAACACTCCCAAGACTCATTGTGTTGCCTCCTTCTACAGATAAACGCTGTCTGGGCACCAGGTCTTGCCCTAGGACCTGAGGAAACAGACAGTAGGACTCCTGGACCTCCCAGAGCCCATGGTCTCCCCAGTGCTTATCTAATTCTGCTCTTGCACAAATCTTATTGAATATAATCATTTGTTTATCTCATTCACTAACCAGCGAGAGCTTCACAGGTAGGGACTTCTTCATCTCTATCCCCCGAAATGCCTCTCTCCCGTTCCATGTTCAGCATCATAAAAGGAAAGAAGTGAAGAAGAAAGGGCAACTTACTATGGGCTCAGTAAGTTAACTTTTGTGTTTAACATTTGGAAAATATTCTTTGATTTGGGCTGGAAAACAGAAAGCCCAATTCATGAAATTCTAAGGAAGCTTAGTTTGGGGTTTATTGCTGTGAAAAATATCCTAGCAGTTCATCCATCACGTTCATTCAGTGCATGCCCAACAAGGCCTTCTGAATCCTGTGGAAGCCAGCAGGGGCTCAGAGCTTATATCTCATTTGTGTGGATCCCCAGAAGAACCCCTAAAAAATAGATAGGTCTTACACCCAGGATTCAAATCATAAATCATAAGCAACTATGTTGCAGTCTGAAGTTATTGACTAAGTAGCCCCCAACCACTTGAGAACAATAACCTCAGGTCACCTAAGTTGGAAAATCTCTTTTTTCTTGAAAGATCTTTGGTTTTCCAATAGGAAGGTTTAGATAAAAGATAGAATGAAATAACTCAAACTTATACTTTTTTATATTCAATTTAGGAACAAATTTTGTAATCATCAGGACACTCCAGATGCATTTGATATGTAACTGTAAAATTTGAGAGCTTTTGACATTTAAAAACCTGACAGATTTTCTTTATAATTTCAATTATAAATGTATGTAACTTTAGACTTAAGAGCCTGAAAATGAATGTGCATCATTTCATTAAGTATTTATTCATTTTTTTGAACAATTATTAGTACATTCTTTGTACCGAGACCTGGAAGAATGCAGAGAAGTTATATAGCATCTTAGGTCTGAAAGGACTCCATTCTAAAGCAGTTTGTATACTGCTATTTTGGTTGGGTTGAATCGTGTGCCCCAAAATTTCATATACAGTGATACCTTGGAATCCAAATACCCAAAATCCAAACAACTTAGAATCCGAACAAAAAATCAAGCAAATTTTGCCTCGGAATCTGAACGCTACTTTGGAATCTGAATGCCAACATGCTGTTTGCATGGGACATATCAACTGTACGGCCCATAGCTTTATCCAATCACCCACTCTTGTCTTGGAACTTGAACGCTTTGGAACTTGACCGAAATGGATTAAGTTCGAATTCCAAATCATCATTGTATTGAAATCCTAATGCCCAATGCCTCAGAATGTGGCCTTATTTAGAAATAGTCATTGCAGATATAAGTAAATTTAAATGAAGTCATATTAGAGTAGAGTGGGCCCCTAATTCGATATGACTACTGTCCTTATAAAGAGAGTCACACAGTCATCTCTGATTTCTAGGCTCTAGAACTGTGGGACTTTCCATTTCTGTTGTTCATGGTACTTCGTTATGGCAGCTCAAGCAGGTGAATACAACTGGTTATTTATCTCCCAGCCCATTATTCTCTTTTCTGCTCTGTGATGCTGAGGCTGGGACTGCAAAACTGGTATCACTTACTCCCTAGCCCACTGGCTTCCTGGAAGGTTCTGCCACTACAAAGCACTAGAGACTGGAAGGTCAGAAGAGAGAGAAGAGGCTTCTGGTTTCCAGTTTCTGTCGGCATCAGGCCAACAACAGCTCCAGGCTGGCTTCGGTCCCCAGCTTCCCTGTGCACTCCAAACACCAGTCACCCCATGTCTCCTCCGTTGTGCTACCAGCTGAGCCACACCCGCTTGGCCATCAAAATGCCAGCTGCCATATTCCTCAACAGCCAGGTTGCACCTCAACTCGGGCCAGCCCACCCCTCCCAGGCCCCGCCCTTCCAGGCCCCGCCCTTCCAGGCCCCGCCCCTTCCAGGCCCCGCCCCTTCCATGCTGCACCCCTGAGCTCCAAGGTTCTCCTCATTCTACCTCTCCTCAGGAACTTTTTGTATTTACTGCCTCTGGGCGACTACAGCATTTCATTTTTGCTCTTTCAGATTTCCCACACGTGTTGAACCAATTCCCTGTATGAAATCTGCTCTATCTGAATGAAATACCTAGTGTGGTTTGGGGTTTTCTGACTGGATCTTAACTGATTGAGCTTATAACCTCTATGAAGAGACAAACACAGGGTCTAGCAGAAGTGACACCCTTTTTAAAGTAGTATAGCAAAGTCATACATGCTTATGATTTTGTAATTTAAGATATGGTATAGATTACCAGCTCAAAAGAAGGGGCATTACTTCTACCAGACCCTGTATATAAAAATTCAAAAATCTAAACAAGTCAAGATTCACAGTAAGTAGCATTGGCAATGGTGCAAGTAGACACTCTTAATTTTATGTGAGAATATAAATATCATTCAGATTTTCTGCAAGGAAATTTGGCAAAATGAGTCAAAACATAAAATATGCACAGTTTGTCATAAAATTCTGCTCCCAGAAATTTATCCTAAAGAACTAATCAAACAATACACAAGATTTATCTACACAAAATTGCCCACTGCAAGTAGATATTAAAATAATGTAGTTCTGGGGAAACAGGGATGGCTCAGTGTGTTGAACACTCGCTTTGCAGCCCCAGGGACCAAGGATCAAATCCTGGCCCTGGCCCGTGTGAATCCATATGCTAATATGTTAATAAAATGGGGTATCCTTCCCATGCAGGGGGCCTCCCAGTTTGATCTCACCCCCCCCCCCCCCGCCCCAGTTCAGCCCCTAGCTTAAGGGGGCATGCCTCCCATTCAGGAGGCCCTTAGCCCAGTTCCCACCCTACACAGCCCCTGCCCACCTGTGTGGAACAAAACCATGTCGAAAACTGGTGATGTACAACTATGGATATTGCTCTGGGCCCTCCACCTTCTGTCTCTCTCTGTCTCTGTCTCTCTCTTTTTCTGTCTTTGTCAAAAACAATAAAATAAATCTCAAAAAAAAAAAAATGAAATAATGTAGTTCCAAGTTCTTGATATAGAAATATACCCATATCACAGATTGTTAAACAACAAAAGCAGATTTACAAACAGCAGTTATGGCACGAAACAAAGGTTATAAAAACAATTATAATTATGTCATAACAAATTATTACACAGTAATTATTTCTGAATGGTAGGAATTCAGGAGATTGGATAAAATGCTCATTGGTTAGAGCAAAGAGAAGTGTTCTTAATAATGGTAACAAAAATATTTATAGAACACTGATTTCATGTCAATTCGTCAATGTTTAAGAGAACTGAATATATAAAATAGTTGAAAAATTCAGGCATTTGAAAGAAACTAATCACCCTGCATTTATATTATTTAACCCAGGTTTACAAGGATATGCATTTTGGTTTTCTCTATTCTATTCTTTCTGTCACTTTTATTTTTTCAAGGTGATCCATATTTATTCAACAGCAGAAACATAACTAGCTCGTTCATATGCTAGCTCTTTAGCAATGCGTGAGACCTATTTGTTAGAACAATGTCACCCAAAGGGCAGGGGAAGACCACAGAGCAGTCCCTGTGGCCTTCAGGCAAAACTGCCTTAAATACTTTACCAATCCACTGTTTCAACAACTAACAGCTTGCAAAGAAACAATGGAATCACTTCCTTAGAAACAAGCTCATCACGCAGTGGAAGAAACATACTCTTCCAGCAACATGGACAATGGAATCATTGAAAGTAAAATGACTACTGCAACCAAAATACAAAAATGGGTGCCGAAGCCCAACCCGTGCTTTCCTCCAACCCTGGGCATCACCTGCGGCTGCTGACTGGGAGACAACCAGCTCACTCACAGGAGCCTTCACCTTCAGTCCTTAACACAATCTCCCTCACCAACGCCAAGTACATACTAGAAATCTCAAAATAACACTGCTCATTGGAATCTGAAGGCTCAGAACTGAAAATTTCCCAGGCTTCACTCCACTGATATTGAAAATGCAGATTTTTTTTTTTCTATACCAACAGAAGCTTGGGGAATTGGGACCGAAGGCAGTGAGGTCCAGGGATCCATTTGCTCTGTGCTATCCTGGGGATAAGCAGTCACTGCTATTTTGGAACACTCATAACGAACAGTAACATAACATCAGAGAAGTATCCAGGAACTGGGAACTACAAACCAAGTAGAACAATCCAGAGCATCTTCAAGGCACTTGAAGCAACCCTTGCAAATCAACCCATACCAATTCATAAAAATGGGTTTTAACCTGCCTCCTTTTTCCTAGAGGTGGTTCATTGATCATATAATAGTAAATTACACCTTTAATTTCATTATTTTCCTGATCATCATTTACATCGCCAGAAGTCTTTTAATATCCTGTACTTAGAAGCACCATGGTAGGGCTTTACCTCGAAAGGTCTTTGGCTCAAGTAGCTTACAGTCTGTAGTCAGGAAAGAAATGTACCAAAATTATGCAATAAGGAAGGCAAAGCAAGGAAAAGAATAAAAAAAGTATAAATATTAGAAGTAAAACATTATTAGCAGATGACATAATTATGTATCTAGAAAATCCAAAGGAACTTACCTACAATTAAAAGAATATGGGGGAAATCAGGATGGCTCATTGGGTTAAACGCTCACTTTGCAGCCCTGGAGTCCGAGGATTAAATTCTGACCCCGGACCGTGTGGACACATATGCTGAACTGGGGTGTGCTTCCCATGCGGGAGGCCCCCAGCCCAGTTCCCACCCTGCATGGCCCCGCCCACCTGTGTGGAACAAAACCATGACGAAAACTGATGATGTACAACTATGGAGACTGCCCTGGGCCCTCCCCTTCTCTCTGTCTCTCTCTCTGTCTCTGTCAAAACAATAAAATAAATCTTTTTTTTTTAAAGTATATGAATTAAGGAGAGACACAAGATTCAATGTTAGTACACAAAAACCAATTGTAATTCTATATACTAAAAATCAACAATCAGAAAGTAAGATTTTTAAAACTAATATCATTTACAATGGCATAAAAAAAATCACCTAAAAATAAACTTAATAAAGAATGTACAAGAACCCTACACTGAAAACATTGCTGAGATAATGAAAGAAGTCCTGATGCATGAATTGTTAAGAAATCAGTTCTCTCAAATTGGCCTATAAATTCAACGAAGTCCCAGTGAAAATCTCAGCAGGATTTTTTTTTTTTTTTTGCAGAAATTAACAAGCTTATTTTTAAATTTATATGGGCATTGAAAGGAACCAATATAGCCAAGACAATTTTGAAAAAGAAAAACCAAGTTGAAGGGCTTAAACTCCCAGACTTGAAGACTTACCATAAAAGTACAGTAATTAAGATAATGGGCTAGAAATCTGAACAGGCACTTTATGGCAGAAAATATCCAAATAGATGCTAAGCATATGACAACATGCTCAGTATCATTACTCATCATAGAATTGAAACCATATGCCTCATTAAAATCACAATGAGATATCACTACAGATGAAATATAAATAAAAAAAAATGTATACTATCACATGATGGTGAGGATGTAGATCAACTCTCATATATTTCTAGTAAAGATGTGAAATGGACAAAGTCCTTTGAAAAACTGTTTGGTGGTTTCTACTAATAATGTTAAACACATGCCTACCCTATGACCCAGCAATCCATTCCTAGGTATATGTGCAAGAGAAAGAAGGATTTGTTCAAGAATGTTTATAGCATCTTTATTCATATTTGTGAAAAACTGGAAATAAACCCAGTTTCTGCCAATAGGAGACTATTTAATAAGTGTTATGTATTCATACAATGGAATGCTATACAGCCATTAAAAAATAACTATAGATAGACACAATAACCTGGTCATGGATGAAACTCAAAAGCATTATGTTGAGCAAAAATATCCAGACACAAAAGGGTAATATTATCTGATGCCATTTATTTAAAGTTCAAGGACATGAAAATTAATCTATGGTGACAGAAATCAAAACAGTTCTTCTCTTTGGTAGCTGGCAGTGACTATTAACCAGGAAGAAGCATCAGGCAACTTTCTGGGATGACAGAAATGTTCTGTGTCTTGATCTGAATAATTGTTGCACAGAAATATGCATTTGTAAAAATTCATCAGGTTGTACAATTAAGATTTTTGCATGTAAATGATATCTCAATATAAAAGAAAGTTCAGAATTAACCAGATGGTGGAAGGAGAAAAGTTCCAGAAAAGATGGGCATATAAAGAGAGCTGAAATGATGAAATTTCTATCTGAGGTAGTAGTGACAGATGGGAAGCAGATCGTGATCAGTAAAAGTATTACATTTAAAATGACCCCTGAGGGAATGCCAGGATAGCTCAGCAGGTTGAGCACTTGCCTTGCAATCGTGAGGTCTGGGAATTGAATCTCATCCCCAGCCCGTGCAAACTCATATGCTGTACCATGACACAACCACTAACTCCTGAGATGACGGAGAAGGTTCTCACCCTCCATGTGGGAGGCCCCCAGTTCCATTCCCCCCCATGAGGCCCCACATCCACCTGTATGGAATGAAATTATGTCACAACTAATGATGTACAACTATGGAGACTACTCTGGGCCCTCCCTTCTTTCTTTCTCTCTCTCTCTCACCTTCTCACAAACAATAAAATAAATCTTAAAAAAAAAAAGACCCTTGAAAGAGGGAAAAGGTTTGACTCTAAGGAAATGTAGGGCAAAGTTGAGAGAAGGAAGAGAATATTATAGGCGAGAAAACATTACATATAGCTGTGGTCTGAGTGTTTATGTTCCTCTCAAATTCATATGCTGAAATCATAATCCCCAAGCTGAGTATTGGGAGGTGAGGCCTTGGGGAGGTGCTTAGATGTTAGGGTGAAGCTTTATGAACAGGATTAGTGGTCTTATAAGAGACCCCAGAGAACTAGCTTGTCCCGTCTGCATGTGAGGACACAGTGAGAAGGCGCCATCTGTAAAGAAGAAGGCCCTCATCAGACCCTGAATCTGCTGGTGCCATGATCTTGGACTTGCAGCCTCCAGAACTGTGGTTATCACAAAATATATGTTATTTACAAGCCACCCAGCTTATAGCATTTTTGTTATAGCAGCCCAAACATACTAAAACACACATTAAATAATGAGAATTTGAACTGGGATAGATACAATAGGAACAGAAATGATATGAAAAATATTTTAGAGCCAGAGTGTACCTGACTCTCTTTTAGGACTTGCCAAGTCCTAAAATGCAAAAACTGGAGCTCAAGAGAGAGGTCAGAGCTGAAGACAGTAAGGGAATCATTCTTAGAAGGTTGACATGTACAACTGGTTATTTATTAATAAATATTTTTTGGGTGGCTGATGGACAGATGAAGGATGAACAGATGCAGGGAGAAAAGAGTGAATCAGATTGTCAAAAGAAATATACCCAGTTTAATCACATAAAAATTGCTGGCATTTGACCATGTTGTGACCTTCTAAAAATTGCAGTTTCATGTGGCTCAGTCTAATAGATAAAGAAAAAATAGGAGTCAAGCGCAGCTCTTTCAAGCATGCTTTTATTTAGGGAGAAGAAGAAGAAAAGCCAGAGAAAGAGCAGATGGGACAAAGCAAAATAATAGCCCCTACGCATTTTGGAAAATGTACTGCCTTAATTAAAAGTTATCTAAATAAAAACTCTTGCCTAAGAACATGGACTGATGATTTACAGAAGATACACAAAGCCAAAAAGCGTATGAGAAATGTTCAGCATCACAATAATCAGAGAAATAAGTATTAAAACCAGGGACTATTATGCTAAAGATTTTTTTTTTATAATGATACATGTTTCTGGCAAGAGTTTAAAAAACATTTTCATACATTTCTTTCAAAAGTATAAATTTATACAGATTTTCTAGAGAGCAACTTATTTGTATGTATTAAATTCTTTAAATTTTTTTATTTTGTGACTCAGTAATTTCACTTCTAGAAATTTACTTTGGGAATTTTATGTGCATAGTAAAAAATTCACAGAGATATATGTAAGAAGGTATCTATGACAACCCTGAAAATGAGTCTGAGTGGTTGGGAGCAGAGAAACAGAATAAGATTTTAATATATTATTTATTTGTTTTTATTTTTGACAGAGGAGAGAGAGAGAGAGATACAGAGACAGAGACAGAGAGAGAACTGAACTGGGGGCACTCCCCAGTTCAGCATATGGGTCCGCACGGGCGGGGGCCGGGATTCGATCCTCGGTCCCTGGAGCTGCAAAGTGAGCGCTTAACCCACTGAGCCATCCCAGCTTCCCCTCAGAATAAGATTTTAGCTGCCACGTAGCATTTGCCACATTTCCACAGCATTAAACTCAATCATCTGAGTGAGAAAGATCAACTCTGTTCTCCACAGTTAATATGTGAGACATAGAAGCTCCAATGACTTTTCAGGAAGAATACAGCCTCTTACAGAAAGACGAATAAAGGGAGCTAACACTGAACAATCCTGTATTCATCTAAGAGGCTTCTGGATTCAGTAAGGGCTCTGATTGGATCTCTAAGCATGTTTTTCTAATGCTGGTGAACAGGTAACTGTAATTACACATAATGAGTGGCTTGCCTTCCTTTTTCAAGGATACACATTATAAACTGTTTTTCTAATGGTGATGGTGGATTTGTAGGGTCACCTACAGTTTTCACCCCACCTGTGGCCCACCTACAGCTAACATCTGTACAGCAGCCTGCTGGCCAGGGAACGGGGTGAATGCTACACCAGCTTCCCCAAACTCCCTTTTCCATTAGAGAGCCATCCTGAAATCATGTCAAGTCACATCTGCTCACAGCATTCCCGAACGTAAGTCACGCTCCCTTTTCCTTCCCTGTCTCTCCTCTGCCGGGAACTGTTCATCTAGACCAGGGGGTGTCCAACTTTTTGGCTTCCCTGGGCCACATTGGAAGAAGAAGAATTGTCTTGGGCCACACATAGAATACACTAACACTAATAAAAACTGATGAGCTAAAAAAAAAAAAAAAAAAAAGGTTCCAAAAAAAGTCTCATAATGTTTTAAGAAAGTTTACAAATTTGTGTTGGGCCACATTCAAAGCTGTCCTGGACCACATGCAGCCCATGGGCCATGGGTCAGACAAGCTTAATCTAAACTCTTGAGATGCCTTAGCACTGTTTGGGTAAAAGACTTATTCTGACAGAATGTGTATGAGATTGAGAGCATCATTGCACCACTGACTGGAGAGGAGTTGACTAGGATTATGGCCCCATCCCACCGTTACTCCATGTGCTACAAGACACTCAGGGTTATGGACACTGGAGTGTGTCCACAGATACGATGTGGAAAGAAATTTTTATAAGAAGGAGCCAAGAAATTAGAAGACAGAAAGGTGGGAAGAAATCCAGATACTGGTGGTACCAAGAGCCTTGAAGATCTTTTGGAAAATAAAGATAGAACTAGTAAAAACTTTTTTAAATGGTGCCAATTACAGAAAGCTATGCTAAAAGAAAGACAGTGAGAAATAATATCCTTAAGAGTCTGTCCACAAAATTTCAAGTATATTTTAGGCAGGCTTTAGAATTCTCACCCTAACCTGTCCCCCTTTCATGAAATCTAAGGAAATCCTGCTCACAGAACTCAGTGGACAGAAGGCCTCATACCCCATCCATTTTGGCCACTACTGATTGGTCCAGAGGTACTAAGCAAATCTGGTGGAGACCTGCCCCTGGATGGGCCAGATATCAACAGAACTCAATTGGCATCTGAGTTCCTTCTCAGTCTTCTTTGCTGCCTTCCCTCCTCTTCCCCACCTGCAGCTGTCAGAGTGACTCAGAGGTTAGTCCCAGGCCTCTCTGTCCTATAAACACAATCTCCCAGGTGATCTTAGCTAAAGCCTGGGTTAGAATTAGCTCCCAAATTCTAATTGCCAGCCCTTTTCTCCCATGCTCCAGAGTCAAATACCCAAGCAGCCCCTTCACATCTCCATTTGAATGTCCAGTAGGCATCTCAGAACTGAATATGTCCACAGCATAAATTCAACTTCTCTCTTCGTCCTGTTGCTTTCTCAGTCTTCCCATGTTAGTAAGTATCACCTCCATGTAACTAGTTCCTCTAGAACAAGCCTGTCCAACCCGTGGCCCGCGGGCCGCATGCAGCCCAGAACGGCTTTGACTGTGGCTCCACACAAATTCATAAACTTCCTTGAAACATTATGAGATTTTTTTTTTGCAGTTTTTTTAAAGTTCATCAGCTATCATTAGTGTTAATATATTTCATGTGTGGTCTAAGACAATTCTCTCAGTGTGGCCCAGGGGAGCCAAAAGATTGGACACCCCTGCTCTAGACAACAGTTTAGTCATCAACCTTGATTCATCTCTTTCTCAACACCTCACATTCAACTCCCTTGCAAATCCTTCCATATCCCTAATTGGCCACTTCTCACCAACTCCACCACCGTCCTGGTCCAAGCCACCATCCTTTTTCACAGGGGTTATTGCACTAGACTCCCACCTGCTCTCCTGGCTTCTACTCTTGCCCCTTTACCATCTATTTCTATAATAACATGAGCATGAGAGTGATCTTTTCAAAATGTGAATCAGATCATATAATTCTCCAACTTAACTTTCTTCCAATGGCCTTCCATTTCACTTAGAAAAAGCCCAAACTCCTGACTGCACTACAAGTCCCTTGGTGAGTCACCCCACTCCTTGCCTCCTTTCCTTGTCCCCCACCACTCGCCCCTCATTCATTATGCTCCAGCCACTAGGGCTTCTTGGTGTTCCTTCAATCCATCACTTTCATTCCTGAATCAGGGCTTTCACACATGCTGATCCCTTTCCCTGAAATTGTTTTTTTCTAGATCTCTACATGCCTAGCTCTGGTCATCATTCAAATCTATTCAAATGTTTCTTTGACCATTTATTTTAAATGGCACAACATCCCTCTTCCCTATTTCCATCACTCTCTATTCCATCATCTTATTTTATTATTTTATTATTTTATTCATTCATCAATATCTGAAAGTATATTGTTGTTTCATTCACATATTAAGGCATATGACTCTTAGAATTTATAGACAGTCATTGGTGACTTCTAGACCTCATAGGTTATAAACCCTGAAGGCTGGGGCCATACCTAGTGCAGGAAGCTGAGAAGAGAAGACAGCAAAGAAGAAGCCAGACAACTCCTGAAGGCTAGAGACCATGGCTTTCGGTTCTAGTCATTTTCCTGCTGCAGCTGCCGGGGAACGCAGACTCCAGGACCTGTTTGGAAACTTGTCTATGGTGTCCTTCCCTCCCTTACCTGAGCTAGCTTTAGCGAGCTTCTGTTTGGTGCACATAAAGAGTCCTGAGTACAAGCTTAGAGCAGAGGCTGCAAAGCTACCAACTGCCTGTTATTTTTTCCTTTTCTAACCCTAACAAAGCTACATCGCCCCTAGGAAGTGCGCTGGGCAGAATACTCTGCACAATTGTAGTGTTTGTCCTTTTTACAGGAGGAGACACTGAGACCCACAGGTGGAGGTGGCTTTCTCATGACAGCCAGCTAGTACCAGGCAAACTTAGAACTTAGAGGGCTTCACTCCTCTTATGAAACATGATGTCTATCCCTAGTACATGGAACCCAATCATTTGGAGGATAAGCAACGCATAATAGCCTTCAATCTCCAAACAAAGGGGAATATAAACAACTCTGCCACCCAGAACCTAATTTTCATTAAATATGACTTTGTTACAACTGTGCATTTCTTTAAAAGGTATTGGTACAAGTGCAATGAGCCCTATCTATAGCAACAACTGCTGCTGTTTGAACAGTCCTATTCTCATACACCTCCTACAGCTAATCACTTGAAAACTTTAAATGACTATTAACTGTAATGCATAATTAATAAATTGAATTACTTTCCCTTTGCACAGCTAAACATATAAAGCAATCTGTCAGCATTTAATGAAATCCCATCGTGCCAAGAGGCATTAAATCATATTTAAAATTAAAGAAGTAAAAAATTAAGACACAAGGGTAATGACAAACTTGCCCAAATATGGGGAAGTTGGGATGGCTCAGTGGGTTAAGCACTCGCTTTACAGCCCCAGAGACCGAGGATAAAATCCTGGCTCCAGCCCAGGCAGACCCATGTGCTGAGCTGGGGTGTGCCCCCAGTTCAGTTCTTGCTCAGGCCTATGTGGGAGGCTCCTGGCCCAATTCCTGCCCTGCGCAGCCCCGTGCCCACCTGTGGAGTAAAACTATATGGAAAACTAATGCTGTCAACTATGGAGACTGCTCTGGGTCCTCCCCCTTCTCTCTCTCTCTCTCTCTCTCTCTGTTTGTCTCTCTCTCTCTCTCTGTCAAAAAAACAATAAAAATAAATCTTAAAAAAAAAAAAATCTTGCCCAAATATTACAAAGCAGATCCAGGGAAATGGCAAAGCAAAGAGGTGGGGCTCCTGGTTCTGCCTCCAATTGTTCATGCCTTGTCAAGCAATGGGGAAGACCTGAGGGCACACACAGCATTTTTATTGCACTTCTTAAGCCTTTTTATTAAAAATAGACCCTCGCTGCCACCCACCTTCTTTAAAAAAATTCCACCCAGAAAACACGTTCATCTCTCTCCCAATGACTTCACAAGAAAGGTTAATGGCAGGCAATGGTGTTGGCTGTTTTGACTTCTCATTTAAGAGTTCCATTAGTCTGAACAATTCCAAGGAAAGACCTTTATTTAAACCACCCCTGACCCACCTTTACTGCCCAATACTAAGCTCATCCTGACAGCTTCCCATAAGCGTTCATTTCAAGACTGGCCTGAAGAATTATTCAGAAACAATGTAACATGTCACACCATGTTCTTTCGGATAGCACAAATGTAGGGGCAGGTGAGCCAAATATTTTACTGAGGATATTAAGGGTTGGCTCTGGAGTTTATTATTGTTCTATTCCTATCAGAGCTGGTCATGGAACCTCAGGGAAGCTCATCTCAACGGGATTAAGTATTCTTGTCAGAAGATGGGTAGGGGCGAGGGTAACAGGTGTTTCCAGTAATCAAAGGACAGCCTTCGAATTTCATTTTACTCAGAAGGAAGCCTCTCAAATAAAAGCATGGGCTCTGGGGAGCCTCTTTGAGGCACTGAAGTTCTGTGACCACTCCGCATGGTGGGCATGAAGGTCTTGGAGCTCTCACAGAAAATGCTATTGCAAGGAGACATCAGGACCGGCACGTATCATACCTAATCAATGGTTCTTCCGTTATATACTGCCACTGGCGGTGAGGGATCAGCTGGTCTAAGTCTCCAGCCCAGTCACTGGGCATTAAGGCAACATTTCTAAGAGCATGCGAAGTCCTAAGGGTTTGAGACAGTTTAAGGTGACCAGACGTCCCACTTTTGGCAGGACAGTCCCAATTTTTAACAATTTGTCCCGCGTCCCGTGGCGTTTTAAAAAAGTCCCAATTGTTGGAAAGAATGCACGACAAGCTAGGGAACAGTGGGAGATAGACCAAATTTTTAATCAAGAACCCCCTCCTCTCCGGTCAATGGTGTCCCGCTTTACCAATGTTAACATCTGGTCACCTTAGACTTGAGATAAGTTTGTTGCTACAGATTTGGACAAAGTTTTGTTTTGTTTTGGGATTGTTCATTGTTTGGTCGGTTGGTTTGCATTTTTCCCCAGCATTTGATGCTCAGACCACCTGCATCACAATCACCTGTAGCATTTGTTAACACATTGCGTACGGATCACGAGAATCTTCGTTTTTCTGAGCCATGCGTTAAGGACGGGTAATGAGAATTCTCGTTTTTACACTTGAACTTTTATTTTTTGCAAGATTTATTTAATTAATGAGGTTTGGTTGATATATAACGAGCAAATATTATCAATGGATAAATTTACGTAAATACAAAAAATTTCATTGAAAAGTTATAAATAACATGGAAGCAATAGCATTTTAAAGAGAAGAGTTCATTTCAACGTGGTCTCATTTAAATACTTGCTGGAACAGAGAGGTATAAGCATTTTAAACTCCGCTGTACGCAACATGTTAAATATTCAGATTCATAGAATCCAAATCTCTGGAGCAGCAGGGCCCTGGTATCTATATTTTATGCATGCTCCTCATGTTTCAGAACCATTCACTTCAGAACAAAAGAAATAAAGGGGCTCTTTTATGACCCCTTCCCTTTGTGGATTCTAAAAAAAAAAAAGAATAAAATATGCATGCTTTTAAATGATGTTAGAAAATGTATTTTTACCACAATGAAAATAAATTACATGAATACAATATGACCAACCTAACCTGAGTTCGATTAGAATTCAAATGCATTAGCACATTTATTTGTGGGGTTAAATCTCTAATGAGTCATTTGGTTTTCAATTTCTCAACAAAGTAGCTTTTATAGAGAAAATTGTTCTTTAATGTATTTGGCATCACACTGACGAAAACAGGACTGTGCTGTGGCATAAACAGCCCCTAAGCTTAAAAATATCTTAGACCATTTATGTGTACTATTGACTTAACGTTGAGGAGCTTTCAAATGAGAATGTTTTCCACACATGTGCACTCTCTTTTCCAAATCACCACTCCTTTTTAATTAATTCTCCCTTTAATTCACACAGTCAGCCTACTAAAGTACTATGCACATACCTTAAGCCAAACATCATGCTTATATTTAAAGATAATTCCTTGTTCATCGAAAGAAAAGAAAAAGATAGAACATTATTATGATCTGAATGTTTATGTCTCCCAAAATTTCATATTGAAGCCCTAAACATGATGTAATAGTATTTGGAAGTGGGGCGTTTGGGAAGTAATTAAGTTTCAATGAAGTCATGATGAGGCAGAACAGGCAGCCTAGGAAATGGACAATCCCCTCCAGGGTACAACGTGAGGCACCTCACTGTCCACCAGCACCTGGAACTGGACAAAAACAAGAACCAGTTTGATCCAACTCCACTAATGCCTATGACTCAGACATGACTTTTACCTAATTGCAATGTCATTATAATCTCATTCACATTGCCGTTGCTATGACTCCCCTCATGTACCTGAAGCCATGACCGTTCCAGAGGACCCAAATAAGGAAGAAAAGGCAGGAAATGGAGGGTCCCTAGAGGAAGGAGATGAATGAACCACATCAATGGGATGTCACCAATTCCTGCCCCAGAGGGATAAAAACCCCTGATTGTGACTCTCTTGGTGTGACTCTTTCTCTGAGTGGACCACACTTTCTTCTCAACTGTTTACTTCCATTTTCAATATAACTCTTTCACTTTCCTGCATCTGTCTTGCTCTTGAATTCTTTCGTGTGTGGAGACAAGAACAGAATCACTGTTGCTCCGGGTTAAGTCCTTCCTTAGACATCCCCATGAGCCTCCTCCAACAACCAGGGTGGAGCCTCTATGATGGGATTAGTGCCCTTATAAGGAAAGGAAGACAGAGAAATCCTTCTCCATGTGTAGGTAGCATCACACATGGAGAAAAGGCCACCTGAGCACAAAGCAAGCAGGTGGCCTCTGTAAAGCAGGAGGTGAGTCCTCACCAGACACCAAACTTGCTCATACCTTCATCTTGGACTTCCCAGCCTCCAGAATTATGAGGATTAAATGTCTGTTGTTTAAATCACACAAGCTATGGCATTTTGTTACACTGCTTTGCCCTGTAATGATCACATGATGAAAGAAGCAGAGTTGAGTGTTGTATTTAAATTGCCTTCCTAAATCTGGCTTTATAACCCACCATCCCCCTAGCTCGTTCCTTGAGGATACTCACTAATACTGCCAGGTTAACTGTTTGTTTTCTACCTCTAAGAGTGCAAAGTCTGGGAGATCCAAGATGGCGGCATGAGAGGAGAATGCCGATAACTGCCTGGGAAGGGCCTTGTGAACAGAGGGGAATCCACAGGGCAAACCCTGAGAAGAAACCTCAACTAAGAGAACCACACAACACGGAACAACACCCAAAAGTTAGAGAAAAAAGGGGAGAGCGGGAGAGGAAAAGGGAAGCAGCAGTTCGGGGACAGAGACTCGGAGCGCGGCCCGGGGCTGGCAAAGGGGGATTGGGGGACTACGGTCACAGTGGAGCTGGATCGAGGGCGGGCTGGAAGCCGAGACCTAGGGAGCGTGGAAGCCCCACAAGACTGTGGACCATTTAACATCCGAACTCAAGGGACAGCACACAGTGCCCTAATCAGATCACAGAGCCTAAAGTGGAGCAGGGACTGTGGAGCAGGGCGGCTGCACTTCCCGGCGGGCGGGGTGAGAGCAGGACACCAGCCCACAACGGCTCAGCACCCCTGATTTACGGAGGAGATTGACTGTGAGGGAGCGCCTTCTGAGGACGGGGCTCTTGGAGTGAGGGCTGGGGCTTGAGTGGGCATAGCTGCATTGGACGTGCTTGGAGTGAATCCGGCGGTCTCAGCAGAGCCGGGAGCGTAGAGCGGCTGCTGCCCGAGCTACGGCCTGTGCACACAGGGCTTTCGGCGCCCCGCCCACTGGGCTGCTGTGGCACCGCTGCCTGCTCGCCAGTGTGCAATTGGGCTTTTGGTGCCCCGCTCACCAGGCAGCTGCGGCGACTCTGCCTGCGCGGAAGTGCTCGACTGTGCTCTCGGCGCCCCGCCCACTGGGCCGCTGCGCACCACTGCATCCGCGCACCGGGCCGCCCCGCAGCGCCGCTGCCTGCTCGCCGGTGCGCTACAGGGCTTTTGGCACCCTGCCCGCCGGGCCGCTGCAGCGCTGCTGCCTGCTCGCGAGCGCACAGCTGGGCTTTTGGCGTCCCGCCCACCGGGCCTCTGGGGCATTGCGGACCGTGCAAGCAACTGGGCTGCCTGCCAGGTCTCCGCGGTATCATTGCCTGTGCGCGGGACTGGACTGCGCAGCCGACCAGGGCCTCTGCCAAGCCCCAGCCCATCCAAGTGCTGCCCTGCGGGCGTGCCTTACAGATACGATTGAAGGAGGGGCAGCCAGGAGGAGGAAAGACCAGAGCTCCTGCGCCCCACCCACACTGAACCACCAGCCCCCCTGCTGAAAGAGGAATCTGCTATTATGTCTCAGGCCCTCCCTAGCTCCTACTCACATGCTCCTCCCCTGGCCACACCTTTACTACCCTGCTATCTAACAGCTAAGACAGCAACCTGAAGTGCCCCAGGACACAGAAGCTGTCTGCTTCCCCCAACTCTCTCCCAAAATCTCCTTCTCCCACAACTGAGTCCAAAAGAAAAAATAAAGAGAAGCCCATCTGATAGGCAAACCCCCAGAAGGAAAACAGACTCATGCGTAAAGCAAAAAGAACCACATCAAACACAATGCACACCTCAGAATCCAAAGCCCCTCCAGAAGATCAGGGGCAGTCTTTAGTAAAGGACCTTGCACACTTGGAATCAAATCTAAGTGAAACAGAATTCAGGGCTGCATTAACCAAGACACTCAGAGAGCTCACTCAATGCTGGCAAAGTACC
>PVKE010032366.1:0-18526 GCA_004027555.1 Craseonycteris thonglongyai
AAACACAAAAGGCTGCAAAAAATCTCATAATGTTTTAACAGTTAGTGTTGGATCTCATTCAAAGCCATCCTGGGCTGTGTTGGACATGCCTGCTTTAGATCAATTCTTTTCAGGTAGCCCTGTCTCGAGGAGATAGTGCCAACGGGGCCACTTTTCCTTTACTAAAACCTCAAAGGGGTCGTAGCCCTGCACAGCCACTGCCCACACTTATCTGCCAGTGCAGTGTGTAGCCTCCCGGACTCCAATGAACTACGGTTTTATCTGCAAGGCTTTCCTGATCACTTCCTTCTCCTCTATCACCCGCAGAGTTCAACCAAGCAGCCTTTTCTGACCACTCACAACATCCCTAGTTTAACACTTAGCACAATATATGTGAAAACATTTTTTTTTTTTTTAAACACATCTCACATCTATCTCTCCTCTAGGCTTGAGGCCAGGATATTTGGCTTATTTCTTTTCAAACAGCCCAGGCTTAGCCCAAGGCCCACCATATCAGGGTGTTTAACATATACTTATTAAATGGATGAATGAGGGAATTAGTCAATAAATGAATAATCCAGGCTCATGATTATAACATTTTTAAATAATTTAAAGTGTTCTTACCAGTCACCAGATTAAGCTTCATTGATGGACTCTGGACTGAATTATTAACAGCATTGGTAAAGTGACAAAACACGTCAACATTGTTTGGACACCAAGAAACTGCGTTGGCCATGAAATTGAATTTGTAGCACACTTGCTTGCCATTAACTTCTTTTGCTAAGACAGAATTATTGAAAGAATTAAGTCACAACATGAGTATCTGCAGCACAAATTTTGTTAAAACAATCCATTGCTGGTATACTTGTCCAAAGTTTCCCCAGGAATGGAACACATTCATTTTTAATGTGGTTTTAAAAATGCTTCCAGCCTAGAAGGAAGTCCACATCTGTATGCATGCCAGCCAAACCTTTACCTTTACTGCTCACGACTTCAAATCTGTGTCCACACAGTTTTGGACAATTAGAATGCCTTCCAGAGCATCTTCTGCCCATCTAACTCCCATCAGGTGTTGTGCATTTATCCTATCTTGCCTATGCCACATTGGTTTAGAGTTGATTCTTTATGGGTCTATCTCCTCCACTACACCTGGAGTCTTAGGAAGAAGGTACCTGGTCTTAATTATCTTTTCATCTTCTAGTGTCTATCAGTGGTTGGCACATTGAGGAAGCACTGAATGCATGCCCACTGAACACAGAATGTTGAAATATTTAAATGTTTCAGTATCCAGATCCCATATCCCCCTACTATGCAACTTTTTCTAAACTTTACAGACTTTGGGCATCCCTACTTTTCCGACTGTCCAGTGTTCATTTGATCTGTAGTGCTCATTTTTGGCTATTTAATGTTATATGCATGGTCTTTTATAACATGAGCCCTTCTACATATTAATATAGGTACCCCACTTCTTTGGTCTTCTTTTCATTGCTTACTAGGGTGTTTTGCATTGAGCAGGTCCCCAAGAATTGTTCTGGAAAGAATGAATGAGTTTGTAGATTATTCATGATGGTGTCTGTGTTTTGGGATTTGAGGTATGAGCTCATATTTCATTGATCTTAATCTGTAAGAATCCTGAGTATTCTGGACTGAGGGTACATTTTACAAGAGAGGTCTTGATTTGTCTTTAAGATATTTTTTATTGTTTTTGACAGAGATTGAGAGAGAAAGAGAGAGCAAGAGAGAGAGGAGGGCCCAGAGCAGTCTCCGTAGTGACACATTAATAGTTTTCTGTATAGTTTCATTCCAACGGGGGGGGTGGGGGGAACGGGGCTGCACAGGCAGAAACCTGTGGGCCTCTAGCATGGAAGGCACACCCCCACGAGCCAGGAGCCTCCTGCATGGGAAGCTTGTCCCAGTGAGAACCAAACTGGGGACCACACCCCAGTTCAGCATATGGGTCCACACAGAACAGGTTCAGGATGATCCTCAGACCCAGGGGTTGCCAGATGACCACTCAACCCGCTGAGCCATCCCAGAATCCTCAGTTTTGAAGCTTCTACCAGGTGTCATAGTGTGTTGCCAATGGAACACTGTAGCCCTCAGTGTGGAGTTCTTGAACCATATCAGAGGAAAATTTTGCCCACTCAAAGCTGAAGCCAAACTCTTAACTCTAGCAGATGAGTTCTGTTTTTCTGATCTATTGTTGTACCAAACATGTCACCACTTGAGGGTTCTTACATGTGTTGGTGGGTTGGAGATACCTTAGTTACTGCATCGAGAGCAAAACTTTTTCTTCTATGGCCCTCACAGCCTAAAACCCAAGGTTTTGCATTTTTTATATCTGCAAATGTCATCAGAGAAGACGCAGCATTAGTTAAAGCATTATTTTTGTTTGTCATTTCCTCTATATTTGACCCTTGGTTATTTCTCTTACTTTCTTGTATGTTCAACTGTTCATTTAAAAGGATTTTAGGGATGCTGGGATAGCTCAACAGGTTGAGCATTTGTCTTGCAGTTGCAAGGTCTGGGGATCAAGTCCCGGCCCCGGCTCATGCAGACCCATATGCTGAACTGGGGAGTGCTTCCCATGAGGGAGGCCCCTGGTTCGGTTCCTGCCCTGCATGGCCCTATACCCACCTGTGTGGAATGAAACTAATGATGTGCAGCTGTGAAGACTGCTCTGGGCCCTTCCTCCTTCTCTCTGTCTTGCTCTCTCTCTCTCCCTGTCAAATAATAAAATAAATCTTTAAAAATTGTTAAAAAAGGATTTTAATGGTACTTTTAGAGTGTGTTGATTCATAGCATTGAGGGAGAGATGATCAGAATAGCTTTTCTAGTATATTAAGAAAGCAGAAGGCCTGTGAAGGTATCTTAATTCTGTCTTCAACAGCTCTCCACTAAAAACAATGGGCTTCACTCTCAGACTCTCAAGATTTTGTCACAACCCAAGGAACCACTGGCAACAGAGCAGAAGGTAATAATGGCTCATGGCTCTGTTATTCCTGTCTCAGATGCAATCTCTAGATCTCTTAACCTCTACTTTATAAGTAACTTTTTAGACTCCACATAGAGGAAATACTACGTCCCAACAGTTCAGCACTTGGTGTCTTACCAGCAGGAAAGGACATGGAATCCACTTGGAAAGTTACTTTGTAGTCTTCATTCTCCTGGATACAGCACTTGAGGTGATGGGAACCTTTGCATGGAATTGTAGCTTCCAAAGGCTCAACCATGATGTTTGGCTCTAGAGGCAGCGGGTGAACAGTGACATCTTTGGTTGCAACACTGTATGAATTTCTATATCTAAATATGCAATGATAGGTTCCTGCGTGGAAAGAAGCCAAAATAAGATGGAATGTAATCATTACTCCAAAAAGACATTTGCTGGGAAGGTTAAGAAGTTTAGTTGTCCCTGTCAAGCTTAGCCAAGGGCACACCACACCTTCTTGGATACTGGGTGAGAAAACATTCAATGGACTTCCTCTGGTGTGCTCTGCTTGTATGTATATGAAAAACTATCCAAGAACCACCCATATATTCTCTTACTTTCAAATAAAGTGACTTATCCAAAGTTGTACAGCCTGTTAGGAGTGGAATCAGGTTGCAAACCAGGTTCCTGATACCTACACCAAGGCTCTTTCATTAACCCAGGGCCAAATTGGAAATTTAGAGGTATGCTAGGATGAGAAATTCACTGACGAGAGTTGTCGGCCAGATGGAGCACTGACGTGACACACCTTTCGACCTCTCAGTATACTGCTCAGTTTCTGAGACACCATCATGGCACCACCAGGGGGAGTGTGGAAAGAGAGTGGGAGGGAGAGAAGGAGAGAGAGAGAGAGAGAGAGAGAGAGAGAGAGAGAGAGAGAGAGAGAGAGAGAGAGAAGTCTTGGAAGAGTTTGACCTGTGGACTCTAGAGTTAGATATCTGATATATCACTCTTTTCTAGAAACATCTGAAGATAAGAGGCTGGCTGACTTTGCTGTAGTAAAAGGGGAGGCAGCAGCAGGAGTATCCTGTATGCCCAGAGCTATGGAAAGTGTGTGAACTGAACTTCTTGAAAGGACTTTTTCCCAGTGGATTTTATGCCAGAACCTAGCAAAGCTACCCATTAAGCTACCCATGAGCTACCCATTAAGCAGCTGCCTAGAAGACAGGATAGGAAGGCTGTAACAGTACCTATAAGACCCTTTGATTTTATTTCTTTTTTACATTTCTCTTTGCCCCAAGTCTGGAGAAGCCATAGCAGTAGCTAGTCATGGGGAAAGCAGGTAGAACAGGGAAGAACAGGAAAATTTAAATTCAATATAAAGTGAAAGTGTAGTTGACTTAGATGAAAACAGATATTTTTAAGTACGTGAGTATAAGACAAATAGTTTAATATGACTGGAAAAGTTATGGCTCCTTCTAAGTTATTGCCCAATAGAAGGAAAGAGCAATTTGGACAGAGTGGGTATGAGCTCAGTATGGGAGAAAAATATTCGCATTTCCTGATTTTTTTTCTTTAAAAAAATTATTTTTTTCTTTTCTTTTTAAATTTATATATTTGATGCCCCATCCCTCTTCCCTTATATCCCTCCTCCCTTACTCCCAGGTAACCACTAAATTATTGGCTGTGTCTATGAGTTTTTGTTTCTTCATTACTTTCAGTTTTATATTTCATATATAAATAAAGTCATATGGTTCTTGGTTTTTACTGACTTATTTCGTATACACTGCTGGTGAAAATGTAAATTGGTACAATCATTCCTAATTTTATACTACCAAATTTGGCCAAACTAATTTGTTCAATGTTGGCTGGCCTGTATATGAAAAAAAATGAAGAACTCCTGGAACTCACAGGATCTGGACAGATGAAACTGACAGTTAATGAAAGACTTCAGAGTGGATTAAGGGTTTGGTCACTAGAGTCAGACAATTTCACTTTCACCCTGGCTCTGCCATTTATGAGATGTGTAACCCCAGGCAGTTATTTACCCTCACTGAGCCTCAGGATCTGCATCTGTAAAATAGGGTAATAATAGCACTATCCTCTTGGTTTATTGTTTTAAGTAAATGAATACACTTATCATATTTTTCCGTGTATAAGACTTTTGTCTAAAATTGTTAGACCAAAAATTGGGGGCCATCTTATATGTGGGAGTAACACATGCATTGATTTCTTAATGCTGGGTTAGAAAAGTAGGGGCTGTCTTATACACGAGGGTGTCTTATTCATGAGAAAATATGGTAAATATTTAGCACAGTGCTTATCACTTAGTAAGGGCTCAAGAAATGTTGGCAATTATTGCAGCAGTCTTATCAAATTCTCTCTTTGCTTTCAAAGATTTTAGGTTTTCCCCAATAATATATAGAGGTAAACAGAAAACAAAAATGTTTCTGTCTTTGGAACCAGGTGTGTAAATCCTTTACCTAGGTCTTTTGATAATAAAATGGGGTGAAGCTTTCCTAAGAGTTTGGTGAAAGTATTTTTAAAAGCAATCCTGGGAAGCCGGGATGGCTCAGTGGGTTGGGCGCTCACTTTGCAGCCCCAGGGACTGAGGATCGAATCCTGGCCCCAGCCGGTATAGACCCATGTGCTGAACTGGGGAGTGCCCCCAGTTCAGTTCTCACCGGCCCAGTTCCTGCCCTGTGCAGCCCCAAGCCCACCTGTGGAATGAAACTATGTGGAAAAACGAATGATGTGCAACTATGGAGACTATTCTGGGCCCTCCCCCTTCTCTCTGTCTCTCTCTCTCTGTCAAAAACAATAAAAATACATTAAAAAAAAAAAAAGCGACCCTGTTAACTTCGTGGCAAAGGCACAGGCTCTAGAATGAGAGTGACTAGTTCCAGTCCCAGCTCTACAACTTAAGGTGCAGAAGCTTAAGGGTATCTATCACCCTCCCTGATTCTCAGTTTCCACATCTGTAAAATAGGAAGAGTACCATCTCCCCCTAAAGGGCTATTGCATGAGATATGAGGACACGTACAGTGGAGAGTGGCTGGCACAGGCCCCAGTTACAGCGTGTTTGCAGGGGTCCAGGCAGCAGGGTGGGGAGCTGGCCTCTCACTTACCGTTCCACTCCCTGGTCGAGGTTGTCACTGTCAGCACTGACTCTGCTCCCTCCGGGTACCTCCTTGTGGTATAAAACCTTTGGTATATTTTAATGCCAGCAGAAGTGTTCCAGTACACCTCATCATAGTTACTCACATCACTGACGCACGTTATAGAGAAGTTTTGTCCCTCAGAAACAGAAATTGGGTCCTGGGTTATTGTTAGGTTGGCTGAAAGAACACAAACAAAACAGACAAAAGAAAAACTGACAACAAGTAGGATGTTTAGTCTTTCTGGTGCCAGTGACACAGGAGTGAAATGTGAGACAGGAGACAGAAAGTGTGGAGCGTCCTGACTGTGCTTGTGCCAGTGAGGGGGTTGTACCTGGCTGCTCCTGGGCTTTACGTGTTTCTAGGCTGTTGCCGGTGGTGCTGCTCTGAACTGTACTCATTTCCATCACATGCCCGGGAGAATTGCGCACTTTCCCCTTTCGGCTGGAATTATCTCCTGATGGTTGGCAGGGCAAAAGGTTGCAAACTTAGGGATGCTGACTTAGACCAAGCACCCCTCCAAACCTCTTCCATGATATCTCAGGGGAGACTACCTGGCTGGGTTCTCCTCACAACTTCCTTCTTTGGTCTTTCACAATACTTAAGAAAATAACACCCCATTGTATTTTCACTTCTTTCTTTTTATATTTCCTTCCATAAGCCTGTGAGCCCCTCAAGAACAGGACTCTCTTGTGTTTGCACCCCCAGCCTTTAGCCTGGGGTCTAGTACACGACAAGTGCTTACTAAGCAGAAGGGACTTTGGGAACCATATTTTAAGGAGAGGGTTGTAGCATTTATTGTCCCAATAATTACACCTGGACTGTCCCCAGGGAAGCAAAAAGTATAGGCACCCTAACTGTAAGTCTCTCTATATTTACTTCTTTTTCCGAGAATGTCCTCATAGTTTCATGAGGATTCATCCTCTAAAAACGTTAATAGAACCTTGCAAATGTAAAAAATTACATGAAAGTTTCACTATTTTTGCTTCTGGCTCTATCTTTTCACTTCTCTCGGAGTTCATCTTTTATGTAATTGACATTTCAAAACGCCATTCACTTCTGTCTTCTCTAGGTGAACAACTTCATGGCTTGAGCCCGCTACTAAGCTGATACTACGCTACTTTTCCAATCAGTAAACAATTGTATCCTTAGCTAGAATCGAGAGAATTCAGGGCTTTCTGTAGCATCCTTTAGAAGTTAGGATTCAAGTGTTCAGATAGAGCTGCAAAACCACACAGGCTGAATTTACTAAGCCCTTGTGTTGCCTTCACGGGCTGTAGGAATCTTAAAGTGGCTTTCGAAGGTTTGATGGATTCTGAGAAGGAAAAAGAAATGGCTCATGGAACCATGAATCCAGTTTTCTTGATTCTCAGATGAAGTCCAGACTACCAGACCAATGGTTTTCAGTGAAGGCTAAACATGTCCCTAACACAGCCAGAAGCTCACCTAAGGACACAACTCTCAGAGTTACCAACTGCTCTCACTATACATAACTGCCTATGGCTCAAGAGACCCATGAACTCTTCTACCGCAACATTGTTTTCAGATATAACTGATCTTGCTCTTTTTAAAAACACCAAGTCAGGATAACAACAACTGCCACAACAAAAATGTGAACAAGAGTAACAAGTCTATGTACATTGAAATTGTTCAGAGCGGGCCTGATGATTGGTCTAATCGTTCACTTTTGTAAGATGGGTGGAAAAACAAGTTTGCTCCATTTTTGCCAAAAGGGCTAAAGTTATAATGCCTTACGATATGAAGAGAATACATGTTATTTCTAAGGGGCCTACATAACCAGGACTAATTGAAGTAGGAAGAAGCGCTTGTTACAACTGCAAATTAACCCCAAAGTATCAGATTGTTAAGGCTTTCTGCAGCATCCCTCCTAGAATAAGTGAGATAAGAGAAGAGGGACGGCAGAGGGGGGTGAAGGTGGTGGGGAAGGAACCAGGCTATTGTAATTCAAGGGAGGGAGAAATAAAATTAAGGGAGGAAAAAGGGTAAATTAGGGCCATTATCTTCATTATGAATTCAGTGATTAAACAGGACTAATTTCAGTGTGAAACTACTTCCCGGTCCACTCTGCCTTAGCAGCAGAACCCTGGCCTTGTAGCGACTATTTCCTGCCCCTGCTTTTCCCCATTTTAGAGACTTCATCTGAATGTAAAGAGCAGAGAGGGACATCCTCTTCTATTTCCCATTTTGTGATTTACCCCAGTAGCACTCCCACTGCTAGGCAAGGCCTTGCTTTCTTGCTCACGGACATTCCTGGTTGATCGGCAGCCCTTGGTTTGAAGTGCAAAGCTAAACATTCCAGCAAGAGTCCTTACCCACAGACGTGAATGTCACTGCGATGCTCTTACTGCCTCGGGCTCCATGGGCGCTGACGAACTCACAGCTGTAGATGACGGTCGTGCCTGCCGACCCACTTTGACACTGAGTTCCATCGGCCTGCAGGGTGTATCTGCTGCAGCTAGAATCCGAATCCGTTTCAGGGTCCCCTGCAATGACAGAAGCAGTTCTGCTGTCACAGGTGGCTGGCTCTCTGATATAGTGGCAAAGAGGCCCAATCAGTGAAAAAAAGAGTTATTGAAATATGATTTCTACTCTTTGAATGGATGGGACAGGTGACAGGATAGTGCAGCGGTTAGGTTTGCAGACTCAGGAGGCAGCTTGCTTGACGGTCAATGTCCCCAGACTCCATCACATACTGCCAGAACGTTGTTGAGGAAGTCACTAAAATGCTCTGTGCCTCAGTTTCTCCAGATGTAAAATGGGGAGAAATAATAATAGCTATGGCCCTAGATTGTACTCAGGTAAATATGAGTAAATTTATACAGATAACCACTTAGAACAGAGCCTGCCTGGGGCCTGCCCCATTAGTGATGATTAGTAGAATGTGAATAATAAAACAAAGAAAAACAAGTTCTTTGGTTATGATTTCAGTTAGAAAAAAGTAGTGTGAGATTATTTAGATTACTACTACTACTGCTACTACTAATTACTGAAAGGAGAAAGAAACCAAACTGGAACATCTGATATTCATCTAAGAAATGTTTTCCTAACTTGTTCCCTTTCATTAGTCTATAGTTTTAGTGGAAGCTTCAATTTCTTGCTTTTTCAGGTTACCAGCCATTTCCTGTCAGAAAGGCTCTTCTCCCATATCACGCTTTTTATTCCCCAGATACCATGCCCTCCAAGCCATCTTTACTTCTTGTCTATGTCTCCATAACACCCTCCTGGGGAATGTTCTTCTCCAACTTTGCCTACTACCATGTATTCTTAACTCAGCACAGGTCACGGTCAAAAAAATTATAGCAAGGTTGAGGCATCCTTCAAACACTGTCAATCTTCTGAAACTTAAAGAAAAAGAGTAAGCCTTCTGATTAGCTCTAACATATATGAATTGTTTTCAGCCTTGACTGGATAATCAGCGATATTTGAAATCTTTTGATTGATAGGCAACTGGTTTTTTTTCTCAGTTCCTAAAATGGTTGTTCAAAACACGAAATTGATTTCCATCTTCACCCACCTTGACTAATGGCCTCCTAGCCCATAGGCACGAGTGTTCCTGCTCATTTCTGGCTCACCTCTCCACTTATTATTCTACAAACCCACTTCCTCCAAACCTTCCTCGTTCCATTCGTTAGCTTTCCTCTCCCTTGGGTCTTTAATCTTTCCTTGGGCTCTTTTATGTCAATTACCACCTATACTCAAGTCTTCTCCTAAAATAATATTCCCCCAATCTGAGAGCTCCTCTAGCTACCACGTTATTTCCTTCCTCGCTTCATACCATGATGCTTCTGCATTTGCCACCTGGGGCTTTCCCTCCCTCTTTTCGACAAACCATTGTAACTCACCTTCTTTCCCCTATAGGCTAGCTGAAGTGTGCCTACAGCTAACTGTGATTTCCTTTCCCATATCCTGTGGCTTCTTCTCATGCTACCTGGACTGCAACATTCCTTTCTGCTGGCCACTTCTCTGGGACTTGGCTTGCTCAATTCCACAGGTTCTCCTGCTTCTCTTCTCTTTGTCACCCCTTTTTGGATCTTCTGCCCCGGCTCCTTCGCAAATATTGGTGTTCTCCAGGACGTTGGCCTTGCCAGTCTGATATTGACCCTTTCCTTATCTCTTCCTCTACTGTCTAGCTGGGCAACTCATTTTACTCTTGGCTCCTCTGGTATCTTGTATTTGGATGAGCACCCCTTCTATTTCTAAGAGAAGCAGTCTTGTTGGAAACTCCAGAAACAAATTTCCAAGGGCCAATTCAACATCTGAGGTGCCTGTAACTCAAAATATCTAATTAAGAACTCATCTTTCTTGTTCTCAGGCAAAACCTTTATATCTTCTAATGTTTCTTCTCTTTGCCTTTGGCAGTTCACAAAATTAAATATTGCCAGGTTATTTTTAATTACTTGCATTTACTCACATTCTACTTCCTTACATTCTACTTTCAATCAGTTGTAAAATGTTTTAGGTTATACTTCTCCAGCATCTCACAATTGTCCTGTCGATTCCACCCCATGGTCACTAGCCCGGGTCCCATTACTGGTTATCTGCCAATAGCCACTATTGTACCTGAGTCTCCATTTTTTGGTTTCTGGCCCTTCAGTCTGTTGGCTACATTAGCATAAAGTTTATTTTTAGAATATATTTTTATTTTATAAAATTAATTATTTTTAAATTTCAGCCCTGATCGTCTGACTATTCTCCTTTTATCTTTAAAATCTTGCTATTGCCTACAACATAAACTAAAATCTCCTGAGTGTGGTAAATGTATTCATTCTCAGCATGATTCCAATCTACCTCTGTATTCTTTATCTTTTTTTTTTTAAGATTTATTTTATTGTTTTTGGCAGAGACAGAGACAGAGAGAGACAGAGAGAAGGGGGAGGGCCCAGAGCAGTCTCCATAGTTGTACATCATCAGTTTTTCAACATGGTTTCGTTCTACACAGGTGGGCAGGGGCTGCACAGGCAGGAACTGGGTTGGGGGGGCCTCCTGCATGGGAGGCATGCCCCCTCGAGCTGGGCGCCGAACTGGGGGTGGCAAGAACCAAACTGGGGGCCTCCCTCATAGGAAGCACACCCCAGTTCAGCATATGGGTTCGCACAGGTCGGGGCCGGGATTCGATCCTCGGTCCCCAGGGCTGCAAAGTGAGCACTTAACCGGCTGAGCCATCCAGGCTTCCCCTGTATTCTTTATCTTGTTCTATGTTGTTACTCTTTGAAAACCCAGGTCAAGCCCTGGGCCTTCATCACGCCCTGCAGATTGTGTTCATGCCCGAAGTACTCTCTTTCTCTTCTCCTAGTGCCTTATTCATCCTTCAAGCCCAGCTTTCTCACCAAGCTAGGGTGCAGGACAACGAGCTATGCAAGATGGGGCATAAAAAGAGATGTACAGAAAAAGTGATAATAGGCCGTAGATTGTTTTCACAAGACAGCCATGCTTGAAGTTTTAGTTGAGAGACTCGGGAAGATTTCCGAGAAGATGGAAGGCACGATCTAGGCCTTGAGAGGCAGAGACAGATGTGGTGGCTGTGCTGTTTGCCATGCGGTTCCGTGTGTGCTGCGTGTGTGGGAATCAGCACTCCTTGGAGAACTTGGCATCCCACAAAGCTGCGGGCTGGGTTGGGGGTGTCAGGGTAATGAGCCATGTGCACTCTGAGCTGCCACTCTTCTTAAAACTCAAGCAGCTCCACTCAGTTCTGCTTCACATATCAGATGTGTGATTCTCAACCAGGGGCCATTTAGCCTCCTTGGGAGACATGTGACAATATTCAGGGGCATTTTTGGTTGTTACCACTGGGGGTACTATGTCACCTAGTGAGTAGAGGCCAGAGATGCTGATAAACATCTGCCCAATGTACAGGGCAGTTCCCCTCAGCAGAGAATGATCCCACCCAAAGTGTCCCGAGTGCCAATGTGGGCAAAGCCCACGTTAGACAACCACACAAGATTGTGCTTGAAGAAAGGATTCTACAGTTAAATGAGAAACCAGTATATAAGCCAAAGGACTGAAGTAGCGGCATACTGGTCTTGTCTGGAAAAACTAGTATTTTCGTGAGGCTGAAACTTGTAGGGAGTGTGGAGATAAGGTTCCAAAGAGGTGACGAACTCTGAAAACAAAAGTGGGTTCCCTGAATTGTCAGTGTCCCCATTTTATTTCATACAGCACCTCTGGGTCTGGCCTAGAAAGCACTGGATTCTGCTAGGCCGGTGCTGTGCTTTTTGCAGAGGGGACGACAGGCCGTGACGAGTTTGCTGCTCAAAGTTAGATGATACCCAGTGAAGATTTCCCACCACTTGGGGGAAACGTGAGGGAAGGGTTTTTAGAGCTCTGGTCATTATTAGAGCATAGTTACTGTGGCAGACAATATTTACATTTATCATCTTGGTTTTTCTCCCTCCCAGGAATCTTGTAAAGTAGGTAGCATTATCACTGTTTAATAAGCGAAGTTCTGGGAGTCAATGAGGTGACACAGTTTGCCCTGTCTTGGGACCATGGCACATGGCTGGGCTGAAATTTCAGCTTTTGAGAACTAGAGGCTGTTTTTCTGGAAAGAACGAGTTATAGGCTAATTTTCCCAGGAGGAAAGACTTGCCTCAAGGTCTTCCTTTTCCTTTTTCCCTCTTTTTAAATTCTCTTTAAAATGTAGTGCAATCAATATCTTAAATACCGGTAGGATGTATCTATAGCATCCCTGGGACAATGACATGCAGAAGGACAGAGAGCAGCAGGTGAGGGGGTGGAGCCCTTAGTCACTGACAGGTAGACCCCAGACAGCTCACAGAAAGCCTCCCTCTGCTTGCGCCCACACAGATGAGGGATTGGACTAAATGCGGGGCTCCCACTCCCCTCTGCCCAATACAATTTCCTGTGAAATTTAAGAAAATAGATTGCCACTGCTCAGACCTCAAACGAGGGGTTTCTGATTTAATTGTTCTACAGAGGAGTTCTGACACCTGGTCCTTAAAAATAACAAACAACAACAAAAACAACTCAACTGGGTGACTCTCATGTGAGGCCAGAATGGAGAATGTTGTCTCCCACAACACTACTCGCTATTTCTACTTGCTTCTCTCCTTTGGTTTGACCTCAGTCCCTGACGTTGGAGGGTTTCAGGTGACTTGAAAGCAACAAGCCTGATTCCTATTCATTAACGAACAAGAGCCGGTCTCACTTCTTCAGCTCTTATTTATGCTTTGCTTGGCTGCAAAAAGAACATTTCAGACAGCATGTGAGCACACACAAGCTTAACCACTTAAGTGGGGGCAATGGGAAAGAAAAGACACAAAAAGGGAGATTGAGTCCATTCCTCTCTCACACATCACTCCGTGTCCTGATCCATGTTGTCAATTGCCTTGGCAGTCAGCCAGGAAGGAGCTGACACCCTCTTGTAAAGATTCAATTGCTTTATGAATATTCTGTGTGATGATGGGCCAAGAAAATGTGAATGGGCCATGAGGAAGTTTGTGAACTCATTCGGGAATGATTCTAACTTCTGGGCAAAGAGGAAATTAAGTTTTCTTTTTTTTTTTTTCTTCTTATGATCACACCACATCAGTAGAGCTACAGTGAGTCTCTGAACTCTGTTGCCCTTAAATTCTCCCAACTTGTCAATGCATTCCTATGCAGGCAAAGCTAGTATTAGATACAGAAAAACTAGAAGCTGAACTATGAGTAATAATAATAATAACTCCTATACCTCTACTATTACTACTACCACTAGGTGGGGACTACTGTAGCATTAATACTACTACTACTACTGGTAGTAGTAATGCTAGTAGTAGTAGTAGTAGTAATGCTAGTAGTAGTAGTAGTAGTAGTAGTAGTAGTAATGCTAGTAGTAGTAATGCTACAGTAGTCCCCACCTTATCCGCGGGTTTGCTTTCTGTTTTTTCTGTTACTGGCAATCAAGCATGGTCTGAAAATATTTAGTGGAAAATTCCAGAAATAAACAATTCATCAGTTTGGAATGAAATGTCTTTCTCAGTAGTGTGCCATCCCTCTCCATCCCACTTGAAATGTTAATCGTCCTTTTTTCCAGCATACTCATGCTGTACATACAGTATAGTAAGATATTCTGAGAGAGAGGAAGACCATGTTCATGTAACTTTTATTACAGCACATTGTTATAATTGTTCTATTTTATTATTAGTTATTGTTAATCTCTTACTGTGCCTAATTTATAAATTAAACCTTATCATAGTTATGTATGTATAGGAACATACTATGGTACTATCTGCGGTGTCAAGCATCCCCTGGGGGTCTCGGAATGTATACCCTGCAAATGAGGTGGCACTACTGTATTACTTCTGCCACCATTATCATTAGTAAATAGTTGGTGCCTGTTGATTTGAAACATGCAGAAACCCCTCCCTGTTCAAGAAGCCCACTCTCTTAGAGCTACAAATTCTACCACTTCTAATTACTTCTCTCTGTCTTATCCCTTGCCCGAGTACTTTGAACATGAGATGGATCTGCATCTGAGAAGAGGGGACACATTCAGCTCCCAATATTTTGGGTGAATTAATTATCTAGATTGCTTCCTATGGACCTGCAAAAATGGGTGCTAAAGTGCTTGTGGAATTCAGAGAAATTTTGCTGCAGGGGCTGCCAGGATAGCTCAGCAGGTTGAGCACTTCCTTGCAATTATGAGGTCCAGGGATCGAATCCCAGCCCCAGCCCATGCAAACCCACATGCAGGACTGTGGTGCAACTGGTAACTACTGAGATGGAGGCAAAGGTTCTTATCTCCCATGCGGGAGGCCCCTGTTTGTTTCTTGTGGCCCCACATCCACCTGTGTGAAATGAAATCGTGTCACAACTAACAATGTACAACTATGGCAACCACTCTGGGCCCTCCCCCTTCTTTCTCTCTGTCTCTCACTTTCTCTCAAACAATAAAATAAATCTTAGAAAAAAAAAAAGATGGCTGCAGAGAGAGGGCAGCCAGGGAGGGGGAACAAGGGCAGGGTGCCCAGAGCAAAGGTGAAATTCATCAGAGACTGACTTCTGCAAGTTCCCTGGTGGCCAGCCCTGTGACAGGAAATCCATTGTTCTGCAGCCCATTCAGCTCACACTGGGCAGGGGGCGTCTGAAGAAGCTTCGGCTACAGAGAGGTCCCTGAGCATCTGCACCACACGCTTCCTGGTTCTGCTGCCAGAGGGTGAGGCTTTCACCTCTTAGAGTTTCGAGCTTCCAAGTCGAGGCCCGGAAATCTGCAAGGTCTCTCACCCATCTGGCAGTTTTTTCAGAATGCCTGCACCTCCTCTTCCTCAAAACCCAGGGACGTGACTAAATGTACCATGTGGCAACCTTTTGAACAGTTCCCAGAGGCCTTCCCCATTCTTCTGAGTGCTTTCAAGCTGACTGCAAACGCTGCAGTTGAAATGTGCTTTGCCAAATAGATGTGCTCCATAAAAGTCGCATTAAATTCATCATTATTCCATTTTCTTAAATGTAATTTAATATAGGCTTGTAGCAAAGGCTTTATAAAATAAAGTCGCTATGGACACTAATGTATCTCATGGGGAAAGGCACATTTTACTGTAATTTTTTTTTAAAAGATTTATTTTATTGATTTTTGACAGAGAAACAGAGACAGAGAGAGAGACAGAGAGAAGGGGGAGGGCCCAGAGCAGTCTCCATAGTTGACAGCATTAGTTTTCCATATAGTTTCACTCCACAGGTGGGCACAGGGCTGCACAGGGCAGGAACTGGGCCAGGAGCCTCCCACACAGGTCCCGGCAAGAACTGAACTGGGGGCATAACCCAGTTCAGCATGTGGGTCCGCATGGGCCAGGGCCAGGATTCGATCCTCAGTCCTCGGGGCTTCAGAGTGGGCGCTTTACCCACTGAGCCATCCCAGCTTTTCCAGCTGTAATATTTTTTACTGTAAAGATGAGTACTTACTACTGTCATTTCTTTTTCTTTGTAAGGATTTATTTTATGGCTTAAGAGAAGGTGAGAGAGAGAGAGAAAGAATGGGGAGGGCCCAGAGCAGTGTCCATAGTTGTACATCATTAGTTGTGACATGATTTTATTTCACACAGACAGGTAGATTGTGGGACCAAATGGGGTGGGAACTGAACAGAGGGCCTCCTACATGGGAGGCAAGCACCTTCGTCTCCATCCCTGCCATTACTAGTTGCACCACAGTTCAGCATATAAGTTTGCACGGGCGGAGGTTGGGATTGATCCCCAGACCTTCAGGTTGCAAAGCAAGTGCTCAACCTGCTGAGCTATCCTGGCATCCCAATAATGTCATTTCTTAAGGAAAGGACTGGATCTCATTACCTGAGGGTTCTAGGCAGAAAACAATTTCCTACTTGAGTATAAACTCTGCCAGATCAGCTCACTCCATTGCTGGCTCACCAAGCATGGTAATACATAGTTTGACCAAGATAAACACTGGTCTTACAAAACAAGGCTTGAGGTGAGATTCAAATCTTTTTCTTTTCCTATTGTGACAAACTTGAACAAGTCATTTGATATGGACTTCGGTTTCCTTATTTGAAAATTGGAAGCAAAATAGAACAAACAGCAACAACAACAACAAAAAACCCCACCAGCTTCAAACTTGTAGTCAAGTTTAAATCAGATTAAAAGTAACAACATGTTTTTTTTAATTGATTAATCATAAACTGTTATATAAAATAGAGTCAGTGTTGCTATTTTAATTTATTATTATCACTGAAACTGTATAAACTGGGGTGGGGGAGGCTTCAAATAAAATGTCTGATAGAAAATGAAAGCAAACAGGGTCAGAAATAGACACAAAACAATTGAGAGTTAAACAGGTCTACACAGACAGATAAAAAACCAAGGACACAGAATTAGATAATGTAGACGAAAATGTGGATACAATGGTGGAGAAATGAGAAGGACAGACAATAACAAGAGATGCAGAAATGCAACATTCCGGGAAAGCCAGGGTGGCTCAGTGGGTTAAGTGCTCACTTTGCAGTGCCAGAGACTGGGGATCAAATCCCGGCCCCAGCTCGTGGGGAACCATATGCTGAATTGGGGAGTGCCCCCAGTTCAGTTCTCTCTCTGTCTCTGTCTCTGTATCTCTCTCTGTCAAACATAAAATATATTAAAAACATACAAACAGAAATGCAACGTTCCTAGTTAGTCTCCTAAAGCAAAGCCAGTGACCTCATCCTTAGCTCTTTGCTGAAGATGGAAAGGAAAGGAAGGTGGGGATAAGCTTTTCTGTCGACAGGAGATGTTATGGAGCAGTCAGATGGTCGCCCCCTCTTGGGTCTTCTCTGCCAAGATCTTGTCTACAACCCAAGCATGACACTTGCATGGATATATTTTTGGAATTTTGTTCGGGTAAAGCTAAGCTGGAGCTGGCATCAACCCTAGTACTTTTTCACAATTTGAAGTCTGGGGGAAAAAACAGCCATCTGATATTTTCTCTGCCACCCACAACATCTCCCGTTTTTACTTGGACAAGAAGCAAACACTTATTTGGGAAAGGGCATCTAACATTCTTACCTGGAATGTTAATTATCCCCTCCTGTTTCCATTCTATTGTACTCCAATTAACATTAATCTCACTGCAGCAGTTCAAAGACACAGGATTGTTGTCACACATCACCTTCATTTCTTCATTTGCCAAAATGCGGATGGGCATAACATTTATTTTTTTGGTGCAATTATATTCAAAAATATCTAATGTCAGCTTGCAAATATATTCACCTGCATAGAATACACAAAAGCATAGAACACACAAAAAAGTTTATTATTACCAGTCATTTCCTTAAAAGAATAACCTTGTCTCCTGTGTTATGCTAGTGCTTCAGGAAACATTATTTCCAAAGCATCTGAAATGATCTAAACAACCCTAAAGGAACATTCAGGAAGCACAGAAGGTCAATGCTGATATTTCTGAAAAGTGTGGGATACAAGAGGCAGACAGGAAAAATCAGAAATCTTGGAGAATTAGAAGATTGTGTATAATTTTGACATTTTATTTAACTTTGTGGCAAAGTCAAAATCAACAAAGATGTGATAGAACATGTGTCTGCAACCCGACTTCTCATTTGGAGAAAAAGTTGCCCCTGTTGACCTCTGGATTACAATGGAGTTGCTAAAATCTAGAATGTCAGGTTCAGGACTTACAAGTATGCTTCTGTGACTGCCAGGGGATGGGGGGGGGGGGGGAGCAAGCAGGGACAGGTGGAAGCGTTTCCGATGGAATACAAAAATAAGGCGGAGGGATAGATATGCCCACTATCTTGATTATGGTGACAGGTTTACAGGTATATACGTATGTCAAAACTTATTACATTGTATACTTTAAATATGCAGTTTATTATATGTCAATTCTACCTCAGCAAAGCTTTTTATTTTAAAGATTTATTTTTATTTTTATTGTTTTTTGACAGAGAGAGAGAGACAGACAGAGAGAGACAGAGAGAAGGGGGAGGGCCCAGAGCAGTCT
>PVKE010032368.1:0-18536 GCA_004027555.1 Craseonycteris thonglongyai
TTTTTTTTTTTTTTTTTGGTAAAATATCTTTTTAAATCTTTAATTCATTTTAATGTGTTTTTTTATTGAGATTTTAAATTTCTTTATATAATTTTTTTTATCAGATGTCACTTGCAAATATTTTTGCCTAATCTGTGAATTGTCTTTTCATTTTTTAAAACATTGGCTTTTAAGGGAGCAATCTTATTTTGAAGAGGTGTGATTTTTCTCTCTTTTTTAAATGAATTGTGTTTTTTATATAAAATCTAAGAAAGCATTTTTTAACCTAAATAATATAAGATTTTTCTCAGTGTTTTCTTCTGGAAGTTTCATAATTGTTGTTTATATTTGTTTATCAGCAATTTTGATCTAATTTCTGCCTATGCTGTGATATGTGAGTTATTTTTCTTTGCATGTAAATATCTTTTTGTTTTTCAACATAATTGGTTGAAAGAACTCTACTTTATTAATTGATCTGCCTTTCCATGGTTCAAAATAAATTAATAATACGTGTCATAGGTACTGTATTCTGTTCCATATATTTCTATGTCTGCACAAATCTCAAACTCTTGTTTGCTATAGCTTTATTATAAATTGGAGTAATCCTTTGTAAGTTCTCCAGTTTTGTCCTTTTTCAAAGTAGTTTCAAAATAGAATATCTATGTTCTTCCCATTTCCATATTAATTTTAAAGTTAACCTATCAATTTTTACATACACACATGTATGCACACAGTCATAATTTTGATTAGAATTATGTTGAAGCTATAGATTACTTTGAGGAAAATTATCTTGATAATTTTAATCCTCACATTCCATGAACACTATATATATATTTACCTCTTTTTAAGTTTCTCTCAGTGGTGTTCTAAAGTTTCTGTATAGCTATAGCAAATCTTTTATCAGATTTGTCTCTAAATATTTTTTTGTTACTGTTGTAAAACATTATCTTTTAATTTGAAATTCTATTTTTTGTGACTATTGATACGTGCAATATTTATATACAGCCGGTTCTCAAATAATGTTGTTTCACTCATTTGTTTCTTTATAACGATGATGAGATGCTGTAGCAGCATATGACACCTGTTTAGTTCAATTAGATATGTAATAAAATTGATTTTGTTATACATCACATTGTTGCACTTAAAGCCGCAGAACATATCAGTGGTGTTAAATGAGTACTTAACTTTATTCATATTTAATTCTAAAACATTACTAAATTTGATTAGTAGGTACAGTAGCTTACGTTGTTAGGTTACATAGGATCTTCTGTTAGCATACTCTGTTACATAAATAGTCATATCACTAGTGAATAAAGACAGTTTTACATACTTTCCGACCTAGATGCCTTTTATTTCTCCTTTCTATACTTTATTGACTAGAACCTCCAGAGTTAAATAGAAATCATGCAAAATGGCCATCCTTGCCTTGACTCTAATTTGAGGTGAAAATATTCATTCTATAAATCATGTTGTTAGCTGTATGCTTTTTAGAGATGTTCTTTATTAGGTTGAGAATATTAGTACAAGTTTTTATCAACATCGATTTTGTACTTTTCCAAATTCCCTTTTTTCAGAATTTATTGAAATGATAGTAAAGTTCATATTTTTAATCTGTTAATTTGGTGAAATACATTGTTTTGTTTCTGAATGTTAACCAACCTTGTATTGCTGCTTGGCCATTATTTCTTATTATTTTATATGCTGTTGGATTTAATGTCCTGAATTTTTAAGAAATGTTTCATCTGTTTTCTTTTTTTATTAAATTAATTGGGGGTGACATTGGTTAGTAAAATTATACAGGTTTCAAGTGTATGATTCTATATCGTCTATGTGATGCACTGTGTGCTTGTCACCCAGAGTCAGTTTTTCCATCACCGTATATATGGTGATAGAAGCATCGGTTTTTTAAGGGATTTTGGCCTGCATCTTGCCTTTGTCTGATTTGGGCATCAGAGTATTACTGGCCTCACTGAATGAGTTGAGGCGGATGCCTGGATAGCTCAGCAGGTTGACCGCTTGATTGCCTTGCAACCATGAAGTCTGGGATCAAATCCTGGCCCTGGCCCTGGCCCTTGCAAGCCCATATGCTAAACTGTGGTGCAGCTGATAACCATTGGGATGGTAGTGAAGGTTCTCACCTTCCACTGGGGCCCACGTCCACCTGTGTGGAATTAAACTATCACAATTGATGATGTACGACTATGGAGACTGCTCTGGGCCCTCCCCACTTCTCTCCTTCTCTCAGACAATAGAAGGAAGGAAGGAAGGAAGGAAGGAAGGAAGGAAGGAAGGAAGGAAGGAAGGAAGGAAGGAAGGAAGGAAGGAAGGAAAGGAGGGAGGGAGGAAGAGAGGATGGACAGAAGAACTCTTTCTTATTTATTGAATTATTTTTTATTAAATACTTAGTAGAACCTATCATTAAAGCCATCTGAGTCTAGAGTTTATATTGTGGAAAGATTTTATGCCACAGTTTCAATTTTTTAATAGATAAATGTTTATTCAGATTATCTATTTCCTTTTAAGTTAAATTTGGTAGTTTATATCTTTCAAGGAATTTGTCCATTTCACCTAAGTTGCTGACTTTATTGATATAAAATTATTTACACTATTCTCTTATTCTCTTGCCAATAACTTTAGAATCTGTAGCCATGTTGACTTTCTCATTCCCAGTACTGGTAGTTCGTGTTCTCTCTGTCTCTTCCTTTCTCATGCTCTCTCACTCTCCCACTTGTCCCTCACTTGCTTTGTACTTATCTGTGTGACTAGAATTTTATTATTTATATTGGTATCTCTAAGAATCAGATTTGGTTTCATTCAATTTTTTTCTATTTGATCAATTTCTGATCTGATCTTTATTATTTTATCTTTTCTTGCTTATTCTATGTTTAATTTGACCTATTCTTTTATATTTTCTTAAACCTGAAGACACTGATTTGAAGCTCTTCTTCTTTTCTAATGCACACATTTAGTGCTGAAGAATTCCTTCTTTGTACTCTATAATTTCATTTCACAACTTTTGATATGTTGTGTATACTTTGCCATTCAGTTCAAAATATTTTGTAATGTCATTTTTCACTTCTTAATCATCCTGTGGGTTATTTAGTTTCCAAATGTCTGGGCATTTTCAAGATATCATTCTGTCTATATAATTTGGTTCTAATATGGTCATAGAAGACACTTTCTTTGATTTAGATATTTTCAAATGTATTTCCTGTACACTAAAACAATATGTAATCTGTTGGTTTGGTTGGAGTTTTGTTAATCTTCAATTCTGTTAGGGTGAATTGGTAATGCTGAGCAAACCTTGTTGTACTTTTTCTCTCCTTGCTGTATCAGTTATTGAGAGAGGGTTGCTTAATCTCTAATAAAATTAGAGATTTATATTAAATTAAATTAGATATCATATGATCTGTTTCTCCCTGCAACGCTATTAGTTTCTGCTTCATGAGTTTTTAAGCTGTGTAAAAATATGCATAAAATTTAGAATTGTGAAGTCAATGAATTGACTTCTTTATCATTAGGAAATGGTCCTATTTACTTTTGGTAATTCTTTGCCTGAAACTTACTGTGACTGATATTGAAATAACTAATTCAGCTTTCTCTCAGTTAGTGTTTGCATGTTTGTTTTTTTCCTTTTAAAATTTTAACCTAATTTTTTTCTTGATGGCCATGTATAGTAAGATCTCTCTCTCTTCTTTTTTTCATTCAATTCCAACAATCCCTGCCTTTGTATTGAAAAGTTTACACAATTTACATTTCTTATTGATTTAGTAGATTTAAATTTTGCTATTTGTTTTCTTTGTCTTATATGTTCTTCTCCCCCTTTTCTTCTATTATTCTTTCTTTAGATTTTTGTTGTATATTTTGGTCAATCAATCAACTTTCTGTTTTGGCTCATTAATGATATATATGTAGCTGTTATGTTATTTTAGCAGTTGATCTTCATAATCTACCTCAGCAATGTTGTACCCATTCACATTTTGAATAATACTACCCTCTTCCAGCCTTCATGCTATTGTTATCATATATTTTGTATCTATTTACATTATAAACTTTGTATGAGTTTATTATTTCTTTGGTAACAAATCACCCCAAATTTAGTGACTTGAAAAAAACAAACATTGAATATTTCACAATTTCTGCAGGTTAGAAATCAAAGTAGGCTCAGCTGGGATCTGCTTGGGGTATTATATTAACATTACAATTTATTTTATAACATGTAAAACTGAGGTGTCAGCAGGATTGTGCTCTTTGCCACAGGGTCCGCGGAAGAAGTTCTTCTAATATCACTCAGATTGCTGGCAGAATTCACTGTCTTTCTGCTGTAGAGCTGAGATCCTGCTTCCTTGCTGGGTATCATGGAGGTGGGGAGGGTTGCACTCAGCTTTGAGAGGCCTCAGTCTGGGCCTCTTCCTCTAGTGCCAGAAACAGTGCCTGAAGTCATTCTCATATTTGGAATATTTCTTATGTCCCCTTTTTCTGCTTCTCCCGCTGCTGCTGCTTCCAGCTGGAACTCTGTTTTTGAAGGGTTTATATTATTGTTCTTACCTGGAGAATACAACATACTCTTAAGATACTCTTCCATTGTAATGGATATGATCATAATTATGTCTAAATTTTTCCTTTTGCCATGTAACTTAATGTATTTATAGGTGGCTGGGTTTAAGATGCTGACATCTTTGCAAAGTGGAGGTATAGTGTTCTGCCTGGTACAACTTCACAATATATGGGTTTGGTTTTGTGTTCTTTCTTTAAATTGTCAATTAGCTCTTAACATGACTTATTTAATAAAGAGAACAAAGCTTTTTATGTATCCACATAGTTACCATTTCCAGGGCTCTTCATTGCTTTGCGTGACCAGACGTCCACCTGCTATCAGTTCTCAATGAGTGAATAACTTCCTTTAGCATTTTTTACAGTGCAAGTCAGATAAGAATGATTAATTTCAACTACTAAATAGCCGAAAAAGTCTTTATTTTACCTTTATGTTTGAAGTAAAGTTTTTCTTGCTATAGAATTCTACATTGGCAATGTTATTATTTTTTTTTAATTTCTTTTAATGCCTTAAAAATTGGGCCATTGTCTTTGGCCTAAATTATTTCAGGTCAAAAATTGGTTCTCATCCTGATTTTGTGCCTCTGTACATAAAAAAAAAAATGTGCTACCTACCCAGTCCTCCCATATTTTTAAAGATTTTTCTACTTATTGCTTGTTTAAACCAGTTTGAATTCAATATACCTTGGAGTAATTTTCTTCATTATTCTTGTATTTGGGTCTTTTTGATAAACTTGAATTATACTTATAAAAATTTAAAATGTCTCAACCATTAGATCTTCATATATTGTTTTCTGTTTCACAATTCTTTGGGGCTCAAATTTGATATATATTAGGCAACTTGAAATTATTCCACAGTTCATAGATGTTCTGTTCATTCTTTATAGCTTTTCTCTTCCTACAGTACTTTTTGGTAAGTCTCTGTTGCTATATATTCAAATTCGGTAATCTTTTCTCCTGCAATGTTAATCTACTATTAATTTTATGTTGTATAATTTTGATTTAAGACACTGTAGTTTTAATGTAGAAATTTGATTGTTTTAAATATATTCTAAGTCTTTAACATAATCCATTTTTCTTATTCACTGTTTATATTATCTGTGTCATTTCTAGGCCAGTTATGGCTGATTATATATTTTTCCTCATCATGTGTCATATTTCTTGCTTCTTTGTATATTTAATAATTTTCATTTGCATGCCAGATGTTGTGGATTTTACCACTGTAATGTGTTGAATATTTTTGTTTTTCTTTTAAGTATTTTAGGTCTTTGTCCAGGGAATGCAAAAAAGTTAAAAGTTACTTGGAAATTATTTAATCCTTTCAGTTCATGCCTTTAAGCTTTATTAGGTGAGATCAAAATACTCCAGAGCTTTTTTTGCCCCACTTCTGAGATAACATTTTTTCTGAACACTCTGTTTGACATACATTATGAGGATTTTTTAATGGCTTGTGGAAATAGAAATTGTTCTTTGCTCTATTTGAGCTTTGAAAATTGTACCTTCTAAATGGGGGATTTTTTCCCCTGGCCTGAGTAGTTTCCTTTCATGGACACCCTCCCCAGTACTCATCTGAAGACAGCAAGGAAGCTCAATGTAAATCTCGGGAAGTCTGCACTGTGCACCTCACCTGCCTAGCTCTCTTCACTGAAACACGTCCACCTTAGCTACCCCAAACTGCCAGCCCTGCCTCCTCAATTCATGGAGACGTCTTTTTTTTTTTTTTTTTTTTTCTTTATTAATTTACTGGGGTGACGTTGGTTAGTAAAATTATATGGGTTTCAAGTATACAACTCTATAATACATCATCTATATATTTGCAATGTGAGACTTCTGGACTTCTGGGCTCCTCCTCTCTGTTCTGCAGAAACTCTCTAGACAGTTTGGGACAGTAATAGAACTCACCCCACTTCCTCTCATATTGCAGGAATCACTGTTGACTCATTTTGTGGAATGACAATATCTTGAAAACTGTTATTTCATTATATAACATGTCTGACGTTTCAGCTGTTTGAGGTGGCAGGATAAATTGGTTATCTATTTCTATATCTTGGCTGGAAGCTGACATTCTTGCACATATATTTCAGAGAAGTGAGCAAAATAATAACCATTATTCTAAGGATATGAGTAATGTATCATAGCAATATGTTTTATTCAATTCGATACTGCTTACTTATACCTAAATTCTGACCTCAAAATATTACATTTTCCCATTTTATCCTGAATTCAAAGTAATGTTGGACATCCATATATATCTATATCTAAATTTTACTTTCTGCTTAATTTGTCCATGCATTTTTTACAATTAAATTTGCTTATTTGTATTAATTAAGATAATTGTACTCCAGTTTTGATGACGCATGATTGAGAGCACTAGAAAGCTACTTTGAAAGTCCTAAAGCAATGAAATAAAAAATGGGCAATATTCTAGGCAACTCAGAAACATGAATATAGAAACAGTGGAATCTATAGTTCATAATAGACAAAAACAAGAAGCAAGAAGTAAAAAGTTTTTCAGAATTTATTGGGCAGATTAGAGCAGTGAGTTAAAGACAGGGAAGGGGTTGGATGATCTTAAGTAGAAACAGTCCTTGAATATGAATTGAGCCTCTGTCAGGGAAATTTTTGAGATTTTCCTGCTTTAAAACAATTAGGGCTCAGACTTTGGAACAACACTCCACTGAGCCCAACGGTGTAAATAAGCTTTGTGACTCCTAAAACAAAACAAAACAAAACACAACACAACACAACACAAAGCAACAATTAGGACCTGACTTTCCCAAGAGTTGTGGACAGTATTAGTGTATCAGCTTATTGAATCTGATGGATAATTGTTATAAGACAATTGTAATTCAAAACAGAAACCTCACAGAACATGTTTTTAAAGTTTGAATAAGTTTATTATTTAAATTAACATACAGTAAAATTTATCTCTTTTATTGTACGATTCTATGAATTTTATTGTCTGCATCATAGATTCCTGTAACCTCTATCACAATCATTATACAGAATTGTTACATCACTGCCAAACACTCTTTTATGTGTTTCCCTTTGTCGTCACACCTTCATGCAATCTCTAAGTCCCTAACTACCACCACTGTTTTACCCGTCACTGTAAGTTTTGTCTTTTAAAAATGTCATGCAAGGGGAAAGCCGGGACGGCTCAGCGGGTTGAGCGCTCGCTTTGAGGCCACGAGGACCGAGGATCGAATCCCGGCTCCGGCCCAGGCAGGACCCACATGCTGAACTGGGGAGTTCCTACAGTTCGGTTCTCTAGCTGTCTCTGTCTCTGTCTCTCTCTCTATCTGTCAAAAGTAAAATAGAAATAAATATGCACTGAAGACAAAAAGATAATTTCTCTCTATAAATGTGAAAAGATAAAAAAAAAAAAAAATGTCATGCAAGTGGAATGATCTAACATGCAACCTTTTGAGAATGTCTTAATTCACACAGCATAATGCCCCAAGTATTATCTAACGTCACATGTACCCACTGTTTTGCAGTTATAATTAGAGCTGCTGTAAATTTGTGTGTATGCAGTTCTCTGTATGAGCTAAAATTCACTCATCTATGGCAAATAGCTAGGAATAGGTTGCAGCAACATAAAGTAATGTATGTTTCACTTTATAAGAAATTACTGAACCATTTTCCACAATGGCTGACTAATTTTGAATTATCACTAATAATGTATAAAAGTTCAAGTGGTTCTTCATTGTCACCATCATTTGACATAATACATTTTTTCTTTTTTGTTTTCAGTTTTACACATAAGTGTGTAGTAGATCCTCAGTGGTTTTAATTTGCATACCTTCACAAAGTCACTTTGCAATGGCTAACGATAGTGAATATCTCTTAATGTGCTTATTTCTCATTTGTGTGTCCTCTTCAGTGAAATGCCTCTTCTTGTCTTTGCTCATGTTGTAATTGGATTTTATTTTCAGTGTTGTTGTTTGAGAGTTGCTTTTAAAGTTTTTACATTATATCCTGGATTTTAAATATTGTATTATGGGACTCTGGGTTTTATTTCAGTCCTAAGGAGAATGTTAATATTTTTAATTTCACAGACAATAAATTTTTAAATTCAGACCACATATTAAGATGACTGTTGTGGTTTTAGGGTCAAAAATCACCTTCATGTTGAAACCCTTTGCAGGGTTTTATATTTGTCTTGCAGGTGTTCCAATGCCCATTCCAGGCCCAGTATGGTGATCTATCCTAGTTCAGTTCAAAATCTTGATACTGTTTAAGATCAGATTCACACATGCACATCTCGGTGTTGAGCTCCAAATTTCACAAATAACTCGATACTATTGCTTTTCAAAGCTACACTATGATCTTTGTCCTATTTTCCTAGTTCCTGAGTCTCCAGTTTTCAATGCTCAAACCAACAGTGAGGTTTTGTTTACCTGTTCTCTGCTACAAATGTCCCCTCCTTCAGGGTCAACTGGCTGGAGGAAAGACAAGGAGAAGATAATAGGAGTGTTGCCTTGCCTTCCTGGGACCACAACACTTCTGATTGACCAGGGAGAATCTCCTCTCTCCAACTTGGCCCTTGCAAGCTCTTCCTGCTGCCATTGTTCTGCCAATAGACTTCTTTCCTGGTCCTTGAGCCTGAACTAGAAGGCTTCTCCGGACCTCTCTTGCCCCATGTTGTTTCTCAATTCTGGCTTTGGGGCTGTTCTGGATAAACTATCTGAAGGAAAAAAAAATAATGTTTATTTCACAGATTTCCTTATAGCATTTCAAATGCTGATATTTTTCTAATAGCAGTATGTCTGCTACTATTTGCATGTCAGAGTTCTAAAACAGATTGTCCATGTAGTCCGTCCAAGCATTATAGATGAATTTAAATGATACAGACCGGATGCAATAGGAATACTTCAGTTTGCCCAGAACTGGAACTCTGTAACATTATTTTTAAACCCCTTGATATGTGTATGATCAATGTTATTTATTTATTTTTTCTTAAAGGAATTACTTAAGATACTTCCTGAAATAATTTACAGATGTTCACTTTTGATTGACATTCGATTTATTGCTAAACATTTAGATCACACTTTAGGATAAGCTCAGGATACACATTGACTTTTGATAGTGGTGTTTGTAAGACCATACATATCTATCTTAATTAATATGATAAATTGCATGATTTACAGGGGAAAAATAAAAGAGGCTGCAATTCTTTCTTTCTGACAGCTTAACAGAAAAGAAAATATGTTGTTATTACAAAATTTGTGCTTTCAAAAAACTTATAATAGTAGCTTTCCAAAATTATGAACTATATGATCTTTTGATGATTTGTTCTGTTATCTATTCAGATATTACAGTAAACTAACCAGATTTTAATATCAATATAACTCTTTCCAACATCTCCAACACCATTGAACATTACCTTCATTCATGTTATATGAACAAGTCAAAGAGAGATGCCGTATAATGGTCTTTATGTTGTCTTCTTCACAGCAGGGTGGGCGCCATTATCTCAAAATGTCATCACCACCAAATTAAAAAAATTGCATGTCTAGTTATATTAAATATAATTAAAACTAGCATATTTTTACTCATTTATAATCAACCTGTTTCGCACACCCTGCAAAACTGCACCCAATTTCTACTAGCCATTTAAGATAAACTCTGGGTCTATATAAGACCCCAAGTCATTGTTGCCTCTTTGAGTCCTCTGGATAAGAGATTTCATGCTATGCTGCTGAGAGATACCAGCTAGACACACAAGCCCCAGGCCACTCTCAAATTTCCCTCTCTCCCAGGAGTTTCAGTGCACTCCTCTCTATCTGGGTACCCTTTCTACAAACACACATTTTCTCTGGAAAGTCTCTTTCCATAAGGAATTTTTCTCTTATACAACCCAAATAAAGCCTATTGTGTACTCCTGCCATCTTGTTGTATTGTCTTTTTTCTTGATCAGTCCTAAAATCCCCCAACTCTCCTCACTTTCTGACAGATTATTACTCTAGCCTTTCTTAAGAATGATCATTATTGTCTTTCTAGGTATATGTTCTGAAACCTTAAACATTTTGATTTATTTTGCACAGACACAATGGATTTTATTCTTATTTGTTTTTCTTGGCTGTCTTATATGTTTGTTTAAGTGCTTATTTGTATTACCAAATTGCATTCTACCTCATTTTGTACCCCAATTGATCTCAAAACTTTTTGCCTTAGTAACTATTTATGCTTATAAAATTATTGCAAATTCTCAAACAATTTGTTTATGTGGGGCATGCTTGTTTATTTATATCATAATAGACATTGGAACTGAGTAGTTTTAAAAATCTTTGGTTAATTAATTTAAATATTAACTTATTAGTTTATCAAAAATAATAATAAGCATGCTAACTTAAATAGCATTTTATGAAAAATAACTACATTTTGGGGAAAAATGTAGGGAAAAAAGTAGCTTTCTCTTTTTACATTTGTATGTTTCTCTAATGTGTGCCTTAATAGAAGACAGGCAGCCATTCATGTCTGCTGTGGCAGTCAATCTATTGTGATATAATTTTAAATCTGAGAAAAGGATTCATTCACATGAGGAGATTATTGAACATTTCCTCTAATATTACAATCCAGTAATTTATTTTTGCAGGAGAAAATTTATTTTCTCACAGATATGTAGTTGGGAAAGTGGTGACTTCATAGTTTGCTTGAATGGCAACTTTATAATACACTTTGAGGACCTGTGCTATAGAGTATTGTTAATCAGAGAATATACTCTGAAAAGCACATAAAAGGCCAAGCTTAATGGTGAAATTATCCTGCAAGATGTCCAAAAGTTCAAGTCTTTTGTTTGTTTGTTTGTTTTCGATCTGAGGGATATTCCATATTTTTAGGCCTTATATTTAATTATTATCTCTTATTGTGGAAACAAAAAGAAAGTCAAAGAACTTTGTTCCGTCCATCCAAATATAATTTTATACTTGGGTTTTCTTTAATAAGTATTCATTTTTTAGTTATAGTGCTTGTAGATATTCAATGGTAAACTAGCTTTAGGAAAGTATATGAAAATTATTTCATTTTTTGTTTTATTTTATTATCTATATTTTTCTAGTATTAAACCATACAAGTTTAGAGTGAAACATTTCGTAATGACCATGGTGGGCCATTTGAAATAACTGATTTAGTCTTCTTCAGTGAAAATTATATATTCATTTACTCTTTGGCATATCAGTTTTACTTCTGGATAATTAACTGCAGCATTGATTGCATTAAATAAGGATTGCAAAAGATAAATATTTGTCCATTTTTAGGTGACTGAATACATGCTCAGTGTTTACCAACAAGGTAGAAGATGGTGCGGTTTGAATAAAACTAAGGAAGTTCTCTACAGCTAACATGGATATAATTCTTACATGTATTATTTATTTCAGAAAGTAAGCATGGTACAGAGAAGGGTATATTTTGTAAAAAGAAGAACAAAAAATTTAAAAAAGGTGTTTTAATATTTATTAAGGAAATATAAGTAGTTAACAAAGGATTAATGAGGAAAAAGATTAAGGTCAAGAATTCCATATTTTTATTTCATTTTATTATTGAACCTGTGAATATCTATTTTAAAAGTCATATTAAAAGAACATAAAATTATATTTATTTGGCAACAACTTGGAAAATACAGAAAAGCATAGTGATGATAATGCATCAAAGCTTCAGTTAATATTTTCTCATTGCTTTTGTACTTTTTCAATATTTGCTTAAATATCTAACTTTCATATTAGAATGGAATTTAAGATGCCTATTGAAAGTTTTCTCTTGAATGCCATTTTAAAACAATATAATAGACCAATTTGATCCACACTTTCTTTTAATCTGATGGTACAAATTATAATTTCTGCTGTTCTTCTCACATTGGTTTGATTTTAAAATTCAGTGTTCAACCGATCATTATAATTATGCTAGTGCTTCACTGTGTTCACATACTAGGACGAGATATGTGTAAAATGCCTGCCAATTAGTTACTGATTCTCTATCAAGTGTATAAAAACTTATTGATTGGATTCTCTATCAAGACAATAATACTAGGTATGCTGATGCTCACGATTAGAAGCTACTAACTATAGTTATTTGAAAACAAAATGACTACACGCATTTAGTTTAAAACAACCAATAAGCTAGATTTTCTTTCAAAATGAAACTATACAGTTACTTCACTTATGCTTATGTCAATCACTTAATATTTTATATTTGTTAAATTTTGCATGTGTTTTGAGTTAAAAAATGTATTCCTATTAAATAACACTTTAAATTGACCATCATCATAAATGTAAAATGAAGAATTAGTGAAAGTAATCTGTACCACTATTAATGAAAATCGAGAGGTTTTCAATGATATATAACAATAGCCTATGCAGCAGTAATGAAACAATGCATGTACAACATCATTAGAAAGTGACAATCAAATAATCAAATAATCAAAATAAAGTGATGGAAGGGACAGAATAAAGACACTAAATTACTTTTCATATACACTGTGAATAGCAATATAGAATATTTTAAATACAAAGTACTTTAGTGTTTACCTGGTCCATCTATTCTCTTGGTTGGGGACTGAGATCGTTTATGTGACTTCTTTTTTTTTTTTAGTAAGAAACACATCCACATAAAATTTATCACCTTAACTAATTTGAGTACATTCAGGTAGTACTAAAAACATTTGTGATTTTGTATAACATTTACCACCAAAGATTTTCATAATTCTTTTCTTCCTACAAAACTGAAAATCTATACCGATTGAACAGTAATTCCCTATCTTCCTCACCCCCAATACACACCACCAGTCAATCTAACCATCATTTCACTTTCTGTCTTTATACTTTTGACAACTCTAAGTACATAATAAGTGGAATAATAGAGAATTTTTCTTTCTGTGACTGGTTTATTTCACTGATCTGTGTTATATTAATAGTACAGTGGTCCCCAACCTTTTTGGTACTGGGGACCGGTTTGGTGGAAGACAGTTTTTTCATGGACGGTAAGGAGTGGGGTACACATGCACAATTAACATTAGGGTTCACACTCTTGGAGAAATCTAATGCCTCTGCTGTAGTGACAGGAGGCAGAGCTCAGGTAGTGGTGGGGAACAGCTGTATATATAGACAAAGCTTCATTCACTTGTCAGCCATTCACGTTCTGCTGTGAGACCCAGTTCCTAACAGGCTACAGTCTGGGAATGGTCCATGGCCCCATGGTTAGGGACTCCTGTTGTAGTATCTGTCAGCATTTTCTCTTTTTGAAGGCTCAATAATATTTATTTTACACAGTTAACACATTTGCTTACCATCACCGGGTATTTGAGCTGCTTCTACTTTTTAAGTATTGTGAATAATGGTGCTCCTACGTGCTAGATACACAAATACCTTTTTGAGACCTTGCTTGCATTTTACCTTCCATGCTTCTTGGTAGAAATGTCAAGCCTTTGGTAAGCTACAGATTCCCAAGATAATTACATCAGATTCTGCCATGGCAGTTGTCAAGGTGGGAGACAAATGTCTGACTCTCCTACTTTGCAGTCTTCTCCAAATCCTCCCGTGTGTTAATTTCTAAGTGTCACACAGACAAAAGTCAAAACAAAGAAAGGTAAACAAGAAGATGAGTCTGAAGTATAGCAGTTTTCTGCCAGATAGAAGAACTACACGTGAAAATACTTGATATGTATATTTAGGCCAAACCTGAGTAATTGATGAATTACAAAAGATAACTTTCCTGACTGATAGAGTGGGGCTTGTCATCCCCATCCTGAATAAATTTGGAGTAATTATTTGTGGTGATTAACCTGTATGACACAAATAGTCCATGGTTAGTGGCCTGTTCTTCATCTTTTAAAAAGTACTTAATATTTAAAGCAAAGTGAGTGCAAGAAGACTGCAAGACCCAGACCTATGGAATTGCTGGATGCTCTTGTTGGTGAAAGGGACTCTTTGATGCTTAAGTAGCCAATGAGACAAATTATGATGTGGAGACGGGCCTAAGCCTCCATGTAAGTAAGAGTTATGGAGCTACTTTCCTACATGGCTTCATGTTTCTTGAAGCTAAAGAATGAAAACAAACTTACTAGAAAGCATTGAACTACTTAATATATACAGAATATAAATCTTTGTGATCAGAACTGAATGTTTCAGATACAGTCAAATTCAAATATATATATATATTATAAAAGTTAAAATAGAGTAGATGTGGGACTTATGAGAAAAAATTAATTGGGAAGAAGTATAATTATGAAGTCTTTTAAAATTAGTTAATCCAACTAAACAGCGAAATCAGAATCAATGAGGTAATATGCATAAAATGTTCTATAGTCTAGATTAGAACAATGGCTAAAAATCTCTGAATATTTTGGCACCTGAACTAGTAAATATTTTGATGCTGTTATCCTTCAGAGTAGTTCTAGAATTACTTTTCAAAAGCTATGTAAATATGCAATATTAATATTGTTTTACTAATCTATGCAGTAAGAACACGTATTTCATTAGCACAGTCAATGTATACAAAATCATAAATGTTAAGATTTGTCAATTCTTACAGATTATCCAGCATATACAGTTCACTTGATAGAAAAGAAAATTATAATAAAGAATAAATAACTTGTTTATGATAGTAACAGTATAATTACTGGAGCATATGATTCTTTATTTGGAAGTGTTTACATATGCACAAATGCTTTACTATAGAGAGAATTTTTAATAGTTTATTTTCATTATAATACTCTAATGGATTTAATTTTTTTTTATTTTTATAATAAAAACATCACAGTGTTCTTGCAATGATGGTCATGATAACCAAACTAAAAATAATACATTTAGATTAAAATGTTCTTTTTTTATCATTAAAAGAGGAAGAAAATGGGTCACAGAAGTCAAATTTCAATGTACTTAAAATGCAGTTATCTGAAAAAAACTTCATCCTATTGTAGTACTAGTAATTATTATGTTACTTTAGAGACAGAATGGCAGATCATGCCCCTTGTATCTAAATTCATAAGGGCAGGAACTTGATTTATTGTGTTTAATTACTAAGATACATATCAGTTTCTCTGCCCACTATCAATGGAGATAATACAGCATCAATGCTGACCTGAATGTTATTGTAGAGATATTTAATTATAATCATACTTGTAAATGTCTGTCTGGTCATGTTATTAAATATTTGTAAAAAACAAATCTTTTAAAATAATTAATTTGGGGGATATCATTTTGTCATATTCAATTGAAAATCATGAGTGCACATTAAATCAAAATTCATACTGTACTTTGAATTTTTAGCTTCCATTATGGATGTTATTAATTTGTTTATTGCAAACAGTGCATTTCAGTAACAGTTTCAACATGTCCAAAATGTGCAGCATATACAGTTTCTGCGGTATAATTAGTTAGAAATTGGGGATGCTTAATTTGAAAATTGAATTGAATTGTTCATGAAAATCTATTGCACACTCTTCTATGGCTTGAACAGTTTCTCTTCATAAAATGTTCTGTAGTTGTTTAAAGAAATTAAATGCAGTTAATCAGAAAGAACATTATGGTTTGACACCCAATTTGAAAGCCTTGTCTTGAAGCAGTGAATGATTGCTCAGAGAATTATATATACTGATGAGAACTCAAACAGGAAATTCGTTTATGCTCCAAGTAGATCTCAGTATTGCTGTAAGTCAGGGTGGTATTGTCTTTTTCTGAGCAGTATTTTATAAAAGTGTACGTGTATATTTGCTAAAATGACTATGTTATTCTTTAGTCTTGTTTGATAGATGAAAAATAGTTAAATAGTATTAGAGTGAATTATCTAATTCTTGTATATTAGAAGGCAGCTCACTGATCTTAAAGTCATTTCACTGTGCAGTCAAATCAGTCCTTTTAATGTAAGTACTGATATTAACTATCACATTTTAAAGTTTAGCATGAACAACAACAAAAAGTAGTGGTACAAAGTCCCAGTGGTGTTGGGGAAATGTTTTTCATCTCTATTTAATCTATGTTCATCTATTTTCCAGTGCCACCAGCAATCACAATGCCTCAGAAATCCTTCAATGCTACTGCAGAGAGAGGAGAAGAGATGACGTTATCCTGCAGGGCCTCTGGCTCTCCTGAGCCCACCATCTCCTGGTATAGGTAGGTTAGTTAGGCACCCATGTTCCCTCTATCCTGTGTCCCTATGAGCTCAGGGAAAAGTATCAGTGATCTTATCATTTTGTCTAGAAAGAAAGAATTGTTTTTGAATATTATTTAAAAAATTATTATGCTTTTGTTTTCACATTCATTGGTTAGAGTAAATTGTTTAAGAGATCAACAGGGTGACTTAACCCAAGACACAGGCTGTACCTCTTGCCCTGGTCATTCTGTCTACAAGGCCAGTTTCTGCCCCACAGATTGTCGTCCCTTTACCTCACCCACCTGAGAACTCTTGTCTTTTAACTGAGAAGCACTGCCTGGCTCTGTGTGGGTATTCCCTTTCTCAGTTATAGGCTGGAGTCCAACTTCAGGTAGAAGCTGTGATGGTCCTCAGAGGTCACTACCTGTTTGTAAACTGGTATTTAATCTGTGTATCCATGATTTTGTTGTTTGAAATGAGAGGGTACATATATTCCTGTTACTCCATTAGGACCACGAGCAGAATTACTCTTCCTTTTTTATTATTTTTCAGACATTAGCATTCCACAGCAGTGGACTGTGAATAACATTGTATATTCTATCTATCAGGTTTGTTGGAAAAGAGGTATTAAAAACTATTACTTTATTTGTTATCCTTTAATAATATTTTTAATTGAGATCTTGAAAGGAACACCCCTGGACCACAGTTAAGTACTGGTCCACAGCCTGTTATGCACCAGGCCAAACAACAGGTGAGCAGTTGAGTGAGCAAGCAAAACTTCATCTGTATTTATAGCTGCTCCTCATTGCCTGCATTACCATCTGAGCTCCACCCACTGTCAGATCAGCAGCAGTATTAGATTCTCTTTGGGAAAGCTGGGATGGCTCAGTGGGTTAAGCACTCGCTTTGCAGCCCCTGAGACCTAGGATCAAATCCCGGCTCCGGCCCATGAGTACCTATACGCTGAACTAGGGTGTGTCCCCAGTTCAGTTCTTGCCGGTGCCTATGTGAAGGCCCCCGGCCGAGTTCCTGCCCTGATCAGCCCCATGCCCACCAGTGAAGTGAAACTATATGCAAAACTAATGTTGTCAACTATGGAGACTGCTCTGGGCCTTCCCCCTTCTCTTTGTCTCTCTCTCTCTCTGTTGGAAAATTAAAAAAAAAAAAATGGTTCTCATAGGACCACAAACCCTGTTGTGAACTATGTGTGTGAGGGATCCAGGTTGTACCCTCCTCATGATAATCTAGTGCTTCATAGTCTAAGGTGGAGCTAAGGTGGTGATGCTAGTGCTGGGGAATGGCTGTAAATACAGATTAACATTAGCAGAGAGGCTTGACTTGCAGACTCATATCAAAACCCTCCCAGTGAGGGACAAGTGACAATTAAGCTGGATCTGGTGGCAGGCTTTACAGTAGCAAGTGAATTGATCTACTTCAATTGTACTGCTGCATCTGGTGTCAGGCTTTAAGTCAGAATCAGACACTTGTTTTAGTCTGTGCGTGGCCTGCTCATTATTTTATTTACCACTTCCATCTGTGCCTCTTTCCCACACTGGGCACTTGTCTCAGATGGGACAATCTGGTTGCAGGGAAATAAACCCAGGACTCCTATTGATTCTGCATTATTGAGAGTTCTATAATGATATCATTATAGATTACACTGTTATAATAATAGAAATAAAGTATACCTGTACCCGAATGTTTACCACAGCACTGTTCGCAGTGGCCAAGTCATGGAAACAATCAAAGTGTCCTTTGATAGATGACTGGATAAAGAAGATGTGGTACATTTACACAATGGAATACTACTCAGCGATAAGAAATGATGAAATACAGTCATTTGTGACAACGTGGATGGACCTTGAAACCATCTTACTAAGCAAAATAAGTCAGACTGAAAGAATCAGGAAACA
>PVKE010032369.1:0-18524 GCA_004027555.1 Craseonycteris thonglongyai
TTCAAGCTTTTGCTATATTTGTATCTTGCTGCACTTTGTCTGTCTGAGGTCACAAGCTGTACGTTGGCAGGTCAGAGGCTGAGGTCTGGGCGGAGGCATTGCAGGTCTCCACAGGAGGTGGGACCCCTGAGTTCTGTACCCAAGAGAGTAATGATTATCTCTCTTCCTGAAACCCTTCACGAAGGCTGCTTGAGAAAAGGAGCTGCATTTTAAGAATAACAATGATGTGCCAGGCTTTCCACTGTTACTTCACTGGTCCTGGCCCCACCACTTGTTAGCTGTGTGATAGCACTAAGCCTCAGTTTATTCAACTATAAAACAGAGCCCACCCAGCCTTCCTCAGGATGGCGAGAGGACTGACCAGGTGAAACACATGCACAAAATTTAGCACAGCACTCGGCATGTTTGAAGTAGTCAGTAAGTGTTCGCTATTAGTATTATTGTTTGGACTTAGCCCATATACTGTAGTAACCACCACTTGAGCTAAGTGCTATTATTACTCCTTTTTACATAGGAGGAAACAGACTCCCAAAGGTAAATAATCTGACCAGCAAATAAAGAAAAGCTGCTAGGAGTTAAATTTAAATCGGATTCCAAAGCTGTAATTAATTTATTTTTTAAATAACTACATTGTACCTCCCTCCCTTAAGGAGAACAATAATAATGACAAGTGCTGAGGGATACTTGATTTGAGATCATGAAATAGTCCTAAGTTTTCAGTTCAGAGTGTCCTGCTTAAATACCTGAGACTTTTCTGACAGGCTTGCTGGGGCTTTGAACTCTCTCCCCACTGCAGTAGGAAAACAGCAGATTCTATACAACTGGATTTAGCCAGAGCTTTTTCTCTAGCACTTTGAAATAAATCATTATTTTAATCAAAATTGGTCTCTGAAAGTGAAGCTTTAACTTTAAATTTACCCCTTCTTTTAATATAGAAACAAAGAGGGAAAACACGGTCTAGTTTCTTGTCTGATGCAGCCCAAGTTTCTAACAACAAAAAAGTGTGTTTTAGTCAAAGTCTGCGTACTTGTATTACCACGGTTACCCTTGTTCTGTATTTTACATTTTTTGTCTCATAAACAGCTCATTTATTTATTTTTTGGTAGCTTTACATGTTAATGAAAACAATAGAAGCAATACTTGTGTAGTTTATTACTGTTTATGGAAGTGTTTTCTCACACATGACTTAATTTTATTCTTACAAAAACTAGTAAGGTGTTTACTACCATTTATTTCAATGGCAATATAATATTTATTTCACCATTCTTCTATAATGGGCACTTGAATCATTTCTAATATTTTGCTATTATGATGAAATCTGTGAAGTACATAGCATATTCTCAGTAGATGTTGTGGAATGAATGAATGAGCATATTCTATGAACTTATTTTTAATCCAGGATCATTTACTAAACTAAGTGAAAGCCGGTTTTTCTAACTTAACTGAATGCATTAGACATATAATTAAATATATGACTTTAAAAAGTGAGCCATGCAAAAAGCAGTATTCATATTTCTAATCTTCTCTTATAAATACAACCTAGAATTTAGTATACAACTTAGTTTCCCTAAGACTTATAAAATAAAACTTTGCTCTTAATTTACTTTTAAATGAACTAATAAAGAAATGGTATTTTTGGTAAGATCACATATATTAATAACATGTACAAGGCAAGACACGTATGCATTTAATTTATAATAATACAACTAAATTTCCATGATACCTGAATGTAGGCTCAATGTGCAAAAATCAGTCCACTTGCAAAGGAGCCAGTTTGTCTCTAAAAAAAGACTAGAAAAATTTTGTACAGCTGTGTGATGTGGGTGGGGACCCACGGCAAGTGAATCGGAACCATAAAATGACAAAGTTGATGTCTAACAATTTTATATTTATTTGGAAACGCATAATTTCCGAAGCAAAATAGTAAAATAACCTATCTGTTGCATAAATCAGTAAAAGCATTGTCTTCCTAATTTGTTTTCTCTTTTAATGTTTGTGGACTTAATATTGACTTTAGAAATGTACTTAATTTTAATTCTTTTTAAAAACTAATTTTATTTTTTTCTAAAGTTTTATTTTATTGTTTGAGAGAAGGTGAGAGAGAGAGAGAGAAAGAGAGAGAGAGAGAGAGAGAGAGAGAGAGAGGGAGAGAGAGAGAGGAGGAAGGGCCCAGAGCAGTCTCCATAGTTGTATGTACCTCGTTAGTTGTGACATGGTTTCATTCCACACAGGTGGATGGGGGCCGTGTGGGGCAGGAGACTAACCAGGGGCCTCCCATGTGGGAGGTGAGAAACTTTGCCACCCACCATCCTGGCAGCTACCAGTCTTGCCACAGTTCAGCATATGGGTTTGCACAGGCCGGGGCTAGGAATCGAATCCTGGACCTTGAGATTGTGAGGCAAGCGCTCAACCACTACATTATTCTGGCTTCCCCCCAAACTAATTTTATTCTTCAAGTTTTGAATCAAACTTTTTTATAAAAAAAAGTTTATTTTTTTTTCTATTTCAGATTATTTCTATTAATACATGCTTTAATTCATGTGTGAAGTATTGTTTCCAGGCCTACATGATGTGCATCTAGCATAAGATAATGGAAAAAAATCAGGGTTTGTAGTCACAATAATAGCAACAGTTTATCTTTATATTACAACCAGTACAAGTTATAAGTCATAACCAGGAGATATAACTATTTACTTTAAACATATTAGCTCATTTAATTGTTACAACAAGCCATTGATATGGATACTGTTGTCATCCCTATTTCGCAGATAAGAATGCTGAGGCAGACAAGGTTGTGTAGCTCAAGTCCAGGGTGAAGCTGAGGTTTGAATCCAGGCAGCATTGCTCTGAAGTCTGGACTTTTATCCAGCCTCTAGAAAGAGTGGGCTTAGACCCTGGCTCTGGATTTCCACCTGAATGTCCTTGAACAAGTCCATTAAGCTCTCTGAGCCTAATGTTCCCAATTATGAAATAAACATTTGTGTACAAGTTTTTGTTTTCAAATCTTTTGGATATATACCTTGGAGTGCAATTTTGGGGCCATATGGTAAATCTAGGTTTAATTAGTTAAGGAATCACCAAGATGTTTTACCTAGTGGTTGCATCATTTTATATTCCCACCATCTTTGTATGAGGGTTTCCATTTCTTAACATCCTCAACACTTACTTTTTGCTTTCCTGCCTCCTTTGTTACTTCCCTCCCTCTCTTCCTCCCTTCCTTTTTATCCTAATGGATGTGAAGTGGTATTTTATTGTGGTTTTGATTTGCATTTTTCTAATGACTAATGAGGGTGAACATCTTTTAATATGCTTGTTAGGCATTTGTATCTTCTCTTTTGGAGAAATGTCTGCTCAAGTCTGCTGCCCATTTTTGAATTGGATTGTCTGTCTTTCTGTTGTTGAGTTGTATATGTTCTGGATATTGGACCTTCATCAGGTATTTGATTTGCAAATAATTTCTCCAAATCCATGGGTTGTCTTTCCACTCTCTTAATTATGTCCTATGAGGAACAAACATTTTTAATTTTGATTTCTGTATTTTTTAATATGTCACTGAAAATATTTTTGAGTGTTGTGCCATTAAATCCCATTTTTCTGTAAGCCTTGTGGCTTTTATTGCACAATTTTGCTTAGCCTGGTGGTTTTTAGGGACACATATGCCTCCTTAGAGCAGAACTAGGAAAATACTCAATGGAAGGAAAGCTTGAGTTATGTGGATAAATGCAAGAGGTTCAGCACTGCTGGGGCGCCCACCCCTTGCAGCAGCTCAGACTAGAGCTAACCAACCCCTCTGTGAGCTCTTCCTATGTGGTAGAGTGTCGGAAGCGCCCTCCACACACATTAACTTAGTAAATCCTTATAACACTTGGAGGAAGGTCCTATTGTAAAATATTTTATAGATCTGAAACTGAGGTGCAAAGGTTTGAAGGAAACGTTTGCAAGTCATACAGGGGCAAGGGGTAGAGATGGTCTCTGAACTCATGCTGCTTCACGGTGCAGGCTCTTAACTAGGCCCCAGGATGGAGATTATTTCGTTTCACTTTTCTCTCGTTTAAGATTGTGCTGGGGGAGGGAGGGGAGGTTTAAAAGAACAAAACCGGTTCTTCTTTGGGTGTATCTTTTACCTTTCTGTTTCCAAATCTTTTGTATTTAATTCCGCAACAATGTCTAAAGAAATGATTGCGAATTCACATGTACTGGAGAAGAGGCTGCTTATGAATCAGGCCGACTTGGGCACTTCTAAATCTGTTTATCAGTTTCAGTGTCCTTTCTCTATCACTTGTGTGTACTAATCCTTGACAGCCGCTGTGGAATGCCTAATATATCTCAAACCAAAACAGAGCTCTTGATTCCTGGTCACTCCCCCAACCATCCACAGAACACCCAGTCCCAACTAACTGCTTCCTCACCAAGTCTTCATCAGTTTCATCAGCACCACCAATTTCTACCCAATGATTAAGCCAAAGCGTCAGGGTCATCCTTGAACCCTATATTTCCCTTACCTGCCCCTGGCTCCACATGCTGTGAAACCATCACCAAGGCCTTGTCATCTGACCTCCAAATGCCTTCGCTAACCTCTTCATCTGTTTCCTGATCGCTTGCTCTTCTGTAATCCACTTTCTGTAGGGATTAGAGTAAATGCCTTACAATTTTCTTCTGTCCAAGCTAACTCCCCTGCTTGACTTCTGACTCAGTCAAGTCTAAACTCCTTACTGTACTTGGTGAGGTTCTATGCATTGGATCCCATTTTTTCTAATTTAATTTCATACCATTCAACTCTGCTTACTATTCAAAAATGGGTCTTATTTTTGTTGCTTGAACAGGCCAGTCCCTTTCCTTCTGAGCTCTGTTCATTTTTCAGATCTCAGTTCACACGGCATCTCAGAAAGATCCTGACCTCCCTATGGAGGGGCGACAGCCTCCCCCAGGCAGGCTGTTTCCTCAGTCTGTTTAGGTCCATCATAACAATCTTCTCAACATGTAATGATCTTGTTTGCTTACTTACTTGTTATTGTTCATCTCCCCACTTGCTTGTTTTCTATCTCCTGCATTGTAAGCTCCATGATGGCTGCATTTGTCTAACTTAGTCATCACTAGCTCCTGAGAGCCTGACATGAGAAGGTGCCGCAATGCATGCATGAATGAATGAAGGAGCATTTCAACTTGTAATATCAGAGAAGCCGGGATGGCTCTGTGGGCTAAGAGCTCACTTTGCAGCCCTGGGGACCAAGGATCGTATCCCTGCTTTGGCCCATGCGGACCAATGTGCTTAACTGGGGTGTACGTCCCATGTTGGAAGTCTCCAGTTTGGTTCCTCACCGGCCCCCCCCCCCCCCCCCCCCCCCCCCCCCCCCCCCCCCCCCCCCCCCCGTTTGGCCCCTGGCTCTAGGGAGCGTGTCTCCCATGCAGGAGGCCCCCAGCCCAGTTCCCGCCCTGCGCAGCCCCCGCCCCCTGTGTGGAACGAACCCATGTTGAACACTGATGACGTACAAATGTGGAGATGGCTCTGGGCCCTCCCCTGTCTCCCCATCTCTCTCTGTCTCTCTCAAAACAATAAAATAAATCTTTTTAAAAAACCTTATAATATCAACATAAACAACTGAGTGTGTTCTCTATGTGGGGCACTATGCTAGTTGCTGGGATACTTAGGATTCACAGGGTTTCTTGGTCTTGAAAGCAGAACCAAAACAGGTAAACTAATAATTATATGAAGTATAGAGATTTATCTATACATAAATGTGACTATGAAGTGAGAGGAAGACGTAGATAAAGGAGTATATTGTATCTGATAGAAGGAGACAAATGCCAGGGAAACCACAAAGCGAGTGAACTGAGCTGAGTTTTGAAATTGCCAAGTAGATATGGAGGAGGAGGCGTTCCAGGGCAGAGGTGACAGCGTGAGCCACAGCATGGCGGTGCAACGGGGTTCATGGTGTTGCAACGGGGTTCATGGTGTGTCTGAGGAGCAGCAAGGATCCTGGAGGGGTGAGGGCTTAGGGTGATTTGGGAAGGCTGGCTGAGGATGAGGCCAGGAGTACAGAGCAGGCCCAGTGAGAAAAGGCTCTGGAGGTTCAGCAGAGAGCTTGGGGTTTGTTGTGCACAGCATGGAAGCGCTCCGCTGTACACACGGGCGTGGTGTCTTCATTTGAGAGAGGTCGCTGTAACGGCAATACGGCGAGGGGCAAGCCTGGGCCCAGGAAGCTCAGTTAAGAGGAAACCTGACGTAGGGCAAGGGAATGTGGATTCAGCGATAGAATCTTCAGGACTCTGACTAACTGGGTATGTTTAATGGTGTGTGTGGGGGGGGGGGGGGGAGGGGGGGATTAAAGATCAGTTTGAAGGTTCTAGCCAGGGTAAAAGTGATGCTGTTAAGCATGAAAATATGGTTAAAGTGCAGTGCCCACCCCTACCATCCTATGGTAGATGTGAACTTGTACTTGAGAGGAAGTAAGCGGTCTGTATAGATAGATGATGGAAGAGCCTCGGCTGGAGCCCAGCACTAGTGCGCCTTTACCGACCGGTGCTTGTCAATCATCAGTGAAGAATATAGACCTTTAAAATGGTCTTCCTAGTCCTCAGCTCATTCATACTTTTATAATATAGAATTAAAATGAATTCTTAGAAAAATGATATTTAAAAAAGACAAACACAACTTTTTAATGATTAGATACAGAATTACTTAGATTGCTACAAATGTTTCTGAAGGCTTACTCTGCATATCTATATTATTGCTGAAGAGTAGCAATCAGATGGGAGATCAGCACTGGACCTCAGACCAACTTTGAGGTCTCTGGTCCACACAGGTCTGAAGGAGAAGCTGGACCTGCGTTTACAATGGTGAGGAGACTAAACATAGTTGAGATTAGCTTGCTTGGGCTACCACAGAAAATGAGGCAGCCTGTCCAGTTTACCAATTACTAATTCAATCTCTAGTAAGAGTTCTTTGCATGGTTCCCTCTAGTGCATGGGAGGTTTTACTGTCACAACTGAATTGAAAGGAGCCCCTTAAAGGATTTTCTTCATAAAGAAAAAATTTCCAGTAAATCCTGCCAGAACAGTTAGTGGCCATCCTGATTTTCAATCCCTGTGTTATTGGACCTGTTCCATACATGGATTGGCAGCTTGGCAGGCTTCTAGTTCAATATTCTTGCCTGCCAAGAGAAAGAAAGGTATGACTCTCCGCTTGCTCATTCCATCCTTCTGCAAGGAAAGAAAAAAAGAAAGAAACAAACAACAACTCAAACACTGCTTACTGTATTAACACTGGAGGAAAAGAGCTAGCACACACTTACACAATCCAGGTATGCTTGCACAATCTACTGGAGGAAACAGCAGAGTGACATTTGCACCTAATCCTCCACGGAGCTGTGACTAAGACTGCAAACAGCAGACGCAAAGCACGTATGAGTAGTTGTCTGGTACTTGGGGGCAAATGAAAGTTATTTGATAGGTAAGGAGCACTTGCAATAATAGGAACACATTTTTTTTTTAACTTTATAGCCCTCAAATATAAATACAATAAATAACTGAATTGATGCCAGCACTAAGATATGAGGAATAGAGCCCAGGGCTCTAGGGGAGATGTCCGATGATGAGGGGAGGAGCATCATGTGACTAGGCTACACTGTCATGTGCACCTGGCCCAAAAGGACTGTGCTGATTTCACACAAGCGACGCTGAGGCGTCTGTACTGGAGTTCTGTCCCGTCTTATATGTGGTATTTCCTTGTTCCTGTTTCAGATGAGAAAGGACGACGCCGGTGGCATTGCTCTCAGCTCTGTGAAAAGCAGCTGTGACCCAGCGGCACACCACACTGGTGTCCTTTTGCCTTCGGTCATTTCAAGCCTGAACAGCCCTGTCTTGTTTTTGCCGGCCTCTTGAATGCCTGTGTGTTTCAATGAGAGAATGATAGCATGCTGGGGGCAAGCATCAAGACCTTTCCTTTTTTGGTATATACCATCAGTAGCCTTTTGGATTCCAATATTTGAGTATTTCTTGTGTAAACCCAAGCTGGCTGTCACTCACCAACTATTCTGACTGCACAAAACCTTCCAGGGACTCCCGGTCCACCTTTACCACTCCAGGCACACCTGAGCGGATGGATCACCACCATTTTCTCCGTCCTCCCCACGCAATACTCTCACTCCAACACCCCCATTCCCACCTCTATCCCCACCTCACCTACCTACTTATCTAAGACAAAAACAACATAGGGGACACCATGACTGCTGTCTATTCTTCATTTCTGTCTCCATTCCCACATTCAATCAATAACACTGTCTTATGAATTGTATCCTTTACCTATTTTTTTTTCTTTTTTAAAATTACTGTTAAGTGTATTGGGGTGACATTGGTTGGTAACAGTTGCGTAGTTTCCAGGTGTACAATTCTGCATGACACCGTCTATGCATCGTGTTAAGTGCTCACCCCCCAGCGTCAGGTGCCCTCCCTCCATCACCGCAGGTCGGGGCCCCCTCCCAGCTCCCTCCTTTACCTACTTTTGACCGCTGCCGCCTGGTGACTGTTATCTCGTGCCTGAACGAATGCATTTCCCTACCCCTCTCATGCCTCACACGCCTGTCTCACTACCTCGATTCTTCTCCCCTCTTTTTCACCAGGAAATCCATCTAAGCACAACTCCGACCTCGTGGTTAAGAACTCTCCAATGGTTCCTCACAGTTAGGAGAGGAGAGCGGTGGCTGTCAGCGTGGGAAACCAGGCTTTCTTTGGCGTGTTTTCTGCAGGTCTTCTCTCCAGACTCTTTGCTGATGCTTTGTCACTTGGGGCTGCCTGGCACACACTGCTCCTTCATGCCACAGCTCCTTTGCGTGTCTCATCCGCTTCCTGCCAGGTTCCTGTGTCCTCCCTGACGTCCCCAGCCTGGGTGAGGGCTCTTTGAGCTCCTCTATCATATTTTATAGGAATTGTTTGTACACAGCCCGTCTCCTCTGCTAGGCTGTGAAGTCCTTCAGGGCAGGGGCTATGTTTCCTTAGCACGTCCTGTCATACTTAGTGCCTACTAGGTACTCAATTAGCATGCACTGAACTGAGTAGAATCCACACTCCTCTGTTTTTCCTCATTTCCTTTATTTATGTTTATCCCCCCTGCCCCCGCCACGAGCCAAATAAACCCAGACTTGTTTTCATATAATAAGAATATTTGCTTGTAAAAAATGATGGTAAAGGGAAGAAACAGTTGTGATGAAAAGTGTGTGTGTGTGTGTGTGTAAATGCTGACAGAAAGCGCTTCCAGGGAATCTGTGTGCTTTTAACAAACTTAGACATCACCAGAAATTTTTATTATTCTGTTTTGTTATTTTGATTTATTAATAACATACAATTATATAATATTTAAAAAGTACTTTTCCCTTTATTATCCCATTTGAGCCTCACAATAGCTATGTAATGTTACTCTTTTCATATTAAAGATGAGGAAACAGAAGATTAAATGCTTTGCCCAACGTTATTCAGTTGGTTGGCTAAGTGCTTTAACACAAGAACTAGTGCTTTTCCTGCTCCATCAAGCTGAAACGTCTTTATAGGTAGGGGCTGGAATAACGACACCTCTGCCACTTGGCATGTAGAAAAGTCACAGGGAATTGAAATGAGTGAGTATTTTTGTCTTTTTTTTTTTTCTTGACTAATATTAACAAGGAGGAGACCTTAACACCATGTTCCAAATACCTAGCACAGTATTCGGCGCATAGTGATTGCCTAGCAAATTTTATATTTCAGAATACAGTTCATCCTTAAACAAATAAGGTTTGAACTGTGTGGGTCTACTTATAAATTGTATGGATCTTTTTTCAATAATGTAAATGAATTTTCTCTTTCTTATGATTTTCTTAATAACATCTTCTTTTCTCTAGCTTACATTATTGTAAGAACACAGTATGTATATATATATATATATATATATATATATATATATATATATATATTACACAAAATGTTTGTTAATCAACTGTTAGTATTGGTAAGGTTTCTGGTCAGTAGTAGGCCATTAGTAGTTAAGTTTTTGGAGAGTGAGAAGTTATACACAGATTTTCAACTGCAGAAAAGTCGACACCCCGAATCCCTGAGTTGTTCAAGGGTCAACTGTAATCTTGTTTATATCTACAAAAAAAATCTTGCTAGAAATTTGATAGGAATTGTATTAAACTTGAATAGCAGTTTAAGGAGAATCAGCATCTTTACTATGAGTTTTTAATCCTTCAGCATGGTATGTCTCTTCGTTTGCTTAGAACATCTTTGATTTATTTTATCAGTGTTCTATAGTTGCCAGTATACAAATCTTATATTTTGTAAGATTGACACCTAAGTATTTCCCTTATATTAAAAATATTTTTAATCATGGTGTCTATGTATTCAGTTGATTTTTGTAGTTGATTTTATATCTTGTTATCTTGCTGAACTTTCTTATTAGTTCTAGGGGAGTTTTGAGGTGGTAGACTGTTCAGATTTTTATGTAGACAAGGGGTGTCGAAACTTTTGGCTTCCCTTAGGCCACACATAAAATACACTGCACTAACAATAGCTGGTGAGCTAAAAAATATATATTGCAAAAACTCTCAATGTTTTAAGAAAGTTTATGAATTTGTTTTCGGCCACACGCAAAGACTTCCTGGGCTGCCTGTGGCCATTACAGCCTCATAATGTAGGTTGGATGAGCTTGATGAGGGCGATCATGTTATCTTCCAAGAGGGACAGTTTTACTGTTTTCTTTCTTATCTCTATGCCATTTAGTTACATTTCTTGACTTTCTGCTCTGGCTAACATTTCTAGCACTATGTTGAATGAGTTGTTTTCTATCTTAGAATAAAAGCATTCAGTCTCATTCCATTAAGTACAATGTTACATGTAGGTTCTTTGTAGATGTTCTGTACAAATTTGAGGAAGCTTCCTCTTATTTTATTTTTCTGAAAGTTTTTAAGAATAGGTGTTGAATTTTGTCAAATGATTTTTCTACATCCATTGATGTGATCATGAGATTTTTTTTTCTTTGTTAGCTCAGTGGTATGGTGGGTTACATCAATTAATTTTTAAATGTTGAACCAGTCATAGATGGCTGAAATAAACCCCACTTGGTTGTGTGTAGAATTCTTTTTATATATTGCTGAATTATATTTAATAGTTTGGTAAGGTTTTTTTTATGTCTATGTTCATAAGGGTCTATGTTCATGTCTATAGGGTAGTTTTGTTTCTTTGTTTTATTTTTGGTTTTGTTTTTTTGACTAGTTGTTGTCTAGTTTTGATATCAGGGTAACTTCAAAATATATTTTCATTTTTATTCAGATCAATCTATTATTTAAATTTACCTTGAACTTTTTCTATGATTCAAATATTATTTAGAAGTGTGTTGTATAGTTTGTTTGAAGAGTTTCTTGTTATTTTTGTTATTGATTTCCAGTTTGCTTACATTTTGGTTGAAAAAAACACTGCATGATTTCAATTCTTTAAAATATGTGGAATTTTTCTTTTAAGGCCCAAGATATGGTCTATCATGGTATGTGTTCCATGGACATGTGAAAAGAATATATATTCTGCCGTTGTTGGGTGTATTATTCTAAAAATAATAAAAATACTGCTGGCTGATGATGCTGTTAAGGTCTTCTATATGACTGCTGGCTTTATGTCTATTGTTCTACCAATTGTTAAGAGGGATGTGTTTGAGTTTCCAACTATGATTGTGAATTTGTCTATTTCACCTTTTGGTTCTGTCAGTTTTACTTCACATATTTTGCAGCTCTGTTGTTTGGTGTTTATACATTTAAGAATCCTAGCTCTGCTTGGTCAACCGAACCATTATCATTATATAATACCCCTCTCTGTCTCTGGAAATTTTCTTTGCTCTAAGGTTTGCTTTATCTGTTATTAATATAACCTATCCTGATTTTCTTTAATTAATGTTTACATAATATAAACTTTTTATCCCTTTACTGCCTATATTCTTATATTTTAAGTGAATTTCGTACAAACAGCTTGTAGTTAAGTCATTTTTTAATTCACTTGGCCAATCTCTGTCTTTTAATTGATATATTCAGACCATTTACCTTTAAAGTAATTATTGATATGCAATAAGGCTTTCTGTATTTTGTATTCTGTTTTTCATTTCTGTTTTTTCCTTTCTGACTTCCTGTGGGTTATTTGAATGTTTTTAGAACTTAATTTTGATTTAACTGTTATGTTTTTTAGTGTATCTCATTGTATTGTTTTTAAAACAGTGCTGGCTCTAGGTAACATAATTTAGAAAACTCAAGAAGAAAAGGAAAGCCTATTGATCTCAACCATATTTTTGCTTACCATGTTCTTTTTTCTTATTTTTTGATAGTCCATATTTTCTTTTAAAAGAAGGAAAGCTTGTGGGAATGTAAAGTCACCATAGAGAACATAGTCAATAATGTTGCAACAACTGCATATAGTGCCAGGTGGGTACTAGACTAGTTGGGAGAACCACTTCATATATAAATGTCTAATCACTATGCTGTACACCTGAAACTAATACAAAATAATATTGAACATCAACTGTAACTGAAAAAAAAAAGAGTTCCAAATCTTAACCCAATAATTTTTTACTTATATTATACTTTATAGACTTGCTTCACCTTTTCACATAATTAGCTTATGTATAATTTTGTATTTGTTTTCTAAATATAGTATATTCTCTGGCAAAACAGACCTCATTAAGACTCTTGCCTAAATAAATATATTTCTATTTAGTGCAAAAACAAAATGAAAAAAAGCAAAAACAAGAAAGAAAAGCAAAGAAAAGGAAAGCTTGTTTTCTTTCTGTTTAGAGAACTTTCATTAGGTATTTAACTATTCTTTTTGAATAGGCCTGAGTAGGTCTTATAACAACAAATTCTCTTAGTATTTCTTCATCTGAGAGTACTCAATTTCCTCATCATTCCTGAAAGATATTTTCAATGGGTATAGGATTCTAAATTAGCATTTTTTTTCCAGCTCTTGAAAATTTTTGAGTCACTTTCTCCTGGCCTTCATGGTTTCAGGTGAGAAATCTGTCATCATTCTAATTATGTTTTTTCTATAAGTAAGGCATTGCCTGTCTCTGGCTGCTTTCAGGATTCTTTCTTTCTTTTTTTTGAGGGGGAGGGTTCAGAAGTTCAATTATGTGTTTTGGCATGCATTTCTTTGGATTTATTCTATTTAGAGCTTGCTCAGTTTCTTGAACCTGTAAATGTATACTTTTCTCCAAAATATGAGAAGTTTACAGCCATTATTTCTTTGAGAACTTTTCAGCACTGGCTTATTTCTCCTCTCCTTCTGGGGTTCTGATGATACCAATGCTAGATCCTATGGCATGGTCCCAAGTGTCTCTGAGGTTCTGGTTTTATAAAGTCATGTTTGTTTTCCTTTTTTGTTCAAATTGGGTAATTTCTACTGTTTTTTTTCCCAATTCACTGACTCTTTTCTCTGTCTCTTCCATTATACTATTGAGCCCATCCTAAGTTTTTAATTTTGATCTTTGTATTTTTAAATTCTCTAATTTTTCTTTAGGATTTTTTTTTCTTGTAATCTATCTCTTTGTAAGTTTTTCTAATTTTTAAATTTTGTCTCAAGCATATTTGTAGGTGCTCATGAAGCATTTTGACAATGGTTGCTTTAAAACCTTCACCAGATAATTCTGACATCTCTGTCATATTGTTTTTGGCAGTTGTTGAATGTCTTTTTTCATTTCTTTCAAGATATTCCTGGTTCTTGTTCTAATTTTTTATTTAAAACAGGATATTTTTATGTTATGTTTTGAGACTATTGTTTATTTAAATATTCTGTTTTATAATACTGTAGTTGGCTTTCTCTGACACCTCTCTTATAGAAAAGAAAGGGGGGCACCATCTTATTACTGCCAGATTGAGGCAGAAATCCAGGTTACTCATGCAGCCTTCGTTGACACCTGAGATGAGGATATTCTTTATTACTAATGGGCAAAGAATTCCAGATACCACATGGTCTCCAATGACGCTGCAGTGGGGTTGCTTTGTTATACTGGACAGTGGTAAAAATCCTGACTCTTCACTAAACCTTTTCTGACCCTACCCTGATGAGGAGATGGGGAGCAGTGCCTTACTATTGTGGGCATGGCTGAAAGTCCAGATACCCCAAGAATCTCCACTGACAAGCCAGGGTGGAGTTGGGCCTTATTACTGGTTGGTGGGGATAAAAATCCCAGCTCCCTACTTGACCTTCTCTGACTTTATCCCAGTGTGGGTGTTGGGGTGCCTCCCTACAGTGTCACAAGAATGGAATTCAAGGCTCCCTTCTTGGTTTTTGCTGACTTAGATGGGGTCATAGTTTTTTTAATGTGGTTTTTGGCTGATAAAGTAATTATTGTCTAAAAGTTTTCTGCTTTGCTAAGATCCTCATTTCCTGGTTCTTTGGCTAGGTTTTGTTGGTGGTGTTTTGTCTGCATCCATTGACATTTCTGAGTCGCAACTTCTTCATCTCCAAGTCTGAGATAATGGGGCAAAAAGAAAACCCAGGGAATTCACCACTGTATTTTCTACTGGATCCCAAGGCTCTTAGCCTTCTCTTTCCACTTTTCAGAGTTTTTTTTTTAATGTTTCTTTTATATACAACATCCAAAGTTTTAATTGTACTTATTAGGAGTAGTAGGAAAAAGTACTTCTGTGTTTGCCAATAAGAACAATTCAGCATAAAGGAAAAAAATAATGCAGAATGATGATATAAAAAGTGAAGTCCTTGAGTTGATGGGAGAAAATAGTATTCTGAGGAGAAATAGAGGGGTTGGTTCTCTGATAGGATCAGGACACTTCTTCCATTGGCACAAGAAGGAAGCTAGATAGGTATTTTGCAACAGCTCTAAAAGTCAGGGTTGAGTAAATGAAGAAATTTCTGTACATTAGATAAGAGGTATTCAATAAAAATATCTGAGATGATGGAAATATTCTATATATGCATTGTTTAATATATTAGCTGCTGGACACATGTAGCTATCACTTATAATGTGGCTAGTACAACTGAGGAACTGAACTTTTAATTAAGCTAATTTAAATTTAAGGAGCCACATTTGGCTTGTGACTACCATATTGGACAACATAACTGATTCCAGATGAAAGATGAAGTAAATTCTTTGGCTGAGAATAAAACTGGGAAGTGAGAGTGTGGGGGAAAAGTTGGAATCTTCAGAAGAGTTAACAAGATACAAAAAAGTCCTTTTGATTTGTAGTCCTGACTGGTCAGCATTGTTATGTAATTTTTCTCTAGCAGAATTCAGCTTAGGAAGATTAGATCAGAAAAACATTTTGAGACCAATGCTGTAAATCTCTTGGAGAGCCAGACCCTATCCCCCGTTTCCAGTTGATGTAACAAAGTCATGAAAATTAACAACAAAGTTACTGACCCAAGATACTATGACAAATACCTGGCATAACCATGTTTTTTGGCATTTTGTTCCCTTAAGATTTGTACTCCTTCCACAGTTTATCTACCTCCTCCTGGCACCTTCTAGCTGAACAATTCAAGGTTTCAGGCAAATGCTTTAGTGTTCTCTGAAATTAGACCTGGGACCCAGTGTGATCAAAAGAGATATGATTCCCAGTATTACTCATGTATAAAATGTGACTGACTATTTTGACTTCCTTCATGCTAAAACACTTCCCCTTGGCTCTTTTGTGCCTGCGCAGAGTTCTTAATAGAGGTGGAGAAGTGGCAACCAGATGAATTATACAGGAAAGTGATGCTTAGGGAATGGCAAGACCAACTGCTTTTTTTATAGTTTCTGAAACATATACAAGACAATTGGTTGTACTTAATGCGCTGATAGTTGGGACATTGAATCTTTCATTATATGGCCTGGTCTTGTGGGGAGCATGTTGCAGTATAGCCTGTTCATATACCTGCTTGTACTGCTATAGTTCACCTGGAGAGAATCCTTTGCCACGGCAAGAAAGGAGCACAATTGTGTATCTCTTCCATTTTTGTCTCAGTGCTTAAAGTTAATTATTTGAGCAATTTTCTGTCTTCTATGATAAATAATTAGTCCTTGATAAGAAAGGAGAAAAGAAAAAGAAATGAGATCGTACTGTATGACAAGTGCTGTCACACATTTATTTATTCAACAAATACTATATGCATAATTTGATGAAATGAATGGAAAATACATAGATGATGACAATAAAATTCATGCTTAAAAGAAGCCCCTATTCTACTGAGGAAGACAGATAATGTCTAAGGAGAAATAGCAGAGGTAATACTATAATAAAGCCTAGCAACCTTGGGAAGTATTTTTATTCCCATTTTATAGATTCAGAAACTGGGGCCACTGGAGGGTAAGTTATGAATTCATGGACACAGAGTCAAAATAAAGGTTCCCACTCAGACTCAAATCATACCAAAACCATTGCCCATGAGAAAATAAAAAACCTATCAGAAAAATACATTTTAAATTTGATTTCAAATATCAGGCTTAGAATATAAAATATAATTAACATATATTATTTAAAAAATTTTGTTATGCCTCAAGTAAAGCTCATCAGCTTTGACTCAATCAATCTTTAAAAGACACAGGAGTTAGAGTCTTGTAAAATGAACACCAGGATCGAGTCATGCAGAAAGTCACTGAAATCTGCTCCTAGCCCTGGACATTCTAGCCATATGAACATGAACTTGCCATGTAGTGTCTTCTGAATTTGAGCTCCTACACCTTTAATGTAGAGGTAAATAATACTTACTTCACTGGGTGAAAATTATACAAGATATGTCTGGGGATATAGTACACACATTAAATGTTGGGTGACTTTGAATCAAGAAATTTTATTCTTGCTGTTCCCAAGGATTTGATTTGGTTTGATTTGGTTTGCTTACTTGCTGAAAATGTAGTTAAGGGAATGAAGCAGTGAGGTGAGAAAGGGAATGAGGATCATTCGTGTTAGGGGTAAGGGGGCAGCACGGATTTGTAATGTGTAGAACTAAAATTTTAGTCCAAGGATTACAAAGTAGACTATGCTAGAGGGTGGAGTTCCATGGTACCTGGGATGACTTCCCAAGGATTTATAGACTTAACAAATTAAAGCCACTATTATGTCTAATGCCATTTTTTCATGCTATATTATCTTTAATTAGGAATGAAGGTTCTTCTAATTATGTCACCAAAAGATCATTTCACCTACTGGTCTGTTTGGCTTTCAGTCTTTTTTCTTTCTCTTTAGCAGTGATGATACAGACACCCTTTACACAGGGAAGAGAAACCCATGGTTTGTTGCTTTTGTCAACTAAAATGTTGGCATCTTGCACATGCACTACATCAAAAGAACCAGGTGTCTCTCAGTTGGTGATCACACCAATGCCTCCCAGGTTAGCACCTCTAGTCACCACATATAGGTTACCAGTGTCAAAGTTGATGAAATCAGCAATTTTGCCAGTGTCCAAATCAATCTGAATGGTGTTGCTCATTTGATGAGGGGATCAGTGTGGTGGATGCTGTGAACATCATGAGTCGCCAGATGAGGGATTCCTTTTGTGCACACAGAGATCTTTCTCACCTTGCACGACTTGTACTTGGCCTCCTCCAGTGTAATATGAACAGCAAAGTGACCCTTGGTATTGTAGATTAGATTAAAATTCTCTCCAGTCTTGTGAATGCTGATGATAGCCATCAAACCAGGAGGGTAGGTTACATGAGTTCAGACCTGGCCATCAATCTCAATGAACCTCTGCATGCAGATCTTTTTTACTTCCGCTTCCGTTAGGGCCTACTTCATTCTGTTCCTTAGGAAGACGATGAGAGGGAGACATTCAGCCAACACATGGGTCAGTTCATCCAGCATCCAGATGTGGGGCCACAGCCATGGCTCTGCTGAGAGTCAAAGCGCACCCCCTCCTTCTGGCACTCCAGGAAAAGAGGGCCAGTGGCTGCACCTAGTGCCGTCTGTAAGCAGCGTGTCCTGCATGGTAAGATGAGGCTTTTATGCTTGGGACACCGGAGGAGCTACAGATTTACTGAAGTTAGTTGACACAAAGCAATATTGGTTGAACCAAATCAACCTAGCAAAATGCAAACTCATTCTAACAGTGGGTTGTTTGTTTATTAACAAGGAGGGCCTGAATGCAGTGGGAGCCCCCACACTTACTAACGCCATTTCTGGGTGTGCTGCTCCCCAAATTAGTGTTTCTCTGAATGGCAAAGCATCGCTAGAAAGTGTTGCATGGCTGAGCTTAGGAAGCCGTCCACAAATTACTGCCTCCAGAGTCATTGCTTGTCAAGGATGTCAAGCCATAGCAAAGACATTTGGGGGGGCCTGACATGAGAACACAAGGGTCTTCACAGAAGCTTTAGGAGTGGTCACTACTCTGCCCATATCTGCAGTCATTTAGGCGCAGGTAAGCATGGCCTTGAGTAAAACCATGCTGAGTTCACCCTTTCTCCATCTTGGTGCTGGGACGATTTGTGTGCTGAGACATGTGCATCCATAGCAATGCCCTGGGTGGGACCTGACCTCTCCATCCCAGTTGCCCGTGGAAGGAAGCCAAGGAAGGTAGAGGGG
>PVKE010032370.1:0-18520 GCA_004027555.1 Craseonycteris thonglongyai
CTCCTCCCCTCCCCTCCCCTCCCCTCCCTTCTTTCAAGATTTATTGTTGAGAGAAAGACAGGGAGAAGCAGGGATGGTCCAGAGCAGTCTCCATAGTTGTGCATCATTGGTTGTGACATGGTTTCATTCCACATAGGTAGATGGGCTGCGAAGGTGAAAACTGAAGGGGGGCCTCCCTCATGGAAGGCAAGAACCTTTGCTGCTATCCTGGCGGTTACCAGTTGCACTGAAGTTCAGTATATAGGTTTGCATGGCCCAGGGCTGGGATTTGATCCCTGGACCTCACAGTTGCAAGGCAAGTGCTCAACCTGTTGAGCTATCCTGGCATCCCCATGTTTTCTTATTTTTAAAGATTTATTTTATTGTTTGAGAGAAAGTGAGAGAAAGAGAGAAGGGTGAGGGCCTAGAGCTGTCTCTATAGTAGTACATCATTGGTTGTGACATGGTTTCATTCCACACAGGTGGATGTGGGGCCACGTTGGGGCGGAACTGAACTGGGGTTCTCTTGCATGGGAGGCAGAAACTTAACAGGCATCTTGGTGGTTACAATTGCTCCACAGTTCAGCATTTGGGTTTTGCACAAGCTAGGGCCATGATTTGATCCCCAGACCTTGCAAACACTCAACCTGCTGAGCTATCCATGTTTCTTTTACATTGGTGGGCGAAGAATAGTTAACATTAGGAGGAAGTGGAATGTCTCAGTGGATTAAGCACTCCCTTTGCAGCCCTGGGGACTGAGGATTGAATTCCGGCCCTGGCCTGAACTGGGCCCATATGCTGAACTGGGGTGTGCTTCCTATGTGGGAGGCCCCCAGCCCAATTCCTGCTCTGCGCAGTCCCTGCCCACCTGTGTAAACTGATGACGTTACAACTATGGGGACTGCTTTGGGCCCTCCCCCCTTCTCTCTGTCTCTCTCTGTCTCTGTCAAAAACAATAAAATAAATCTTAAAAAAAAAAAAATAGTTAACATTAAAAAATAAAAAAGAATAGTTGACATTTAACATAGTTTACAGAGATACATAGGTAAAAGATAAAAATGAGGAATGTTAAGGTTGTCTTGTCTCATACTGGGATATTTATCTTTAGCAGTCAGGCGAAGGGATCAATTTAAAGTATGTTATAGGTGAACAAAGACAGTGGACAGGACTTGCTCAAGTTAGAGATTTATCTATTATCTAGGCCTTAGGACATGAATTCCCACCATAACTTGCTCAGTTAGGAATTTCTTTTTAAGATGAAAATGTCCCAGGTGGTTATTTTCAGGTTTGCCAAGGTAGCCCCTTTTTGTTTATAGAAGGAAAAGTTCATTGGGCTAAGTGTTATATAATGAGCTGGAATTTTTAAGGAACTTTAGTTTTTTTATGTAAGATATTTGACGTAGGAGAGAGCATAGGCGAAAATGTGGAAATAAAATTTGCATTATTAAAAAACTAAGGAGGGATGCCAGGAAAGCTCAACAGGTTGAGTTCTTGCCTTGCAACTGTGAGGTCTGGTATTGGAATCCTGGCCCTGGCTTGTTGCAAACTCATGCTGAACTGTGGCACAACTGGTAACTCCTGGGATGGCAGTGAAGGTTCTTGTCTCCCATGTGAGAGGCCCCAGTTTGGTTCTCACAACTAATGATGTACAGCCATGGAGACTGCTCTGCCCCCTCCCACCTTTTCTCTCTCTCACTTGCTCTCAAAACAATAAAATAAATCTTAAAAAAACTATAAGGGAACTAACTTACTGGAATTAGTGAGTTTATGATATCAAAATTATGGGGATGATATTAGATAGATAAGGCATTTTCATTTTGAAAAAGAAAAAGATATTTAAATTCTAATTTTTTTAGTTCCCAAATTGTTTTACCAACACTTGATGTTTTCTAGGATTTAGAAGTTTATTTTTAAGCTAGCTTTGAATCTTATAATTTAGTATATAATTTAATAGAGCATAGACTTTGATGTCAGATAGATAGGTTTTAGTGCCACATACTGTGTGACTTTAGGTAAGATTCTTAACCTTTTTAAGCTTTGGTTACACATAAATGGGGAAAATAACACCTACTTCATAGAGTTACTGTGAATATTAAGTAATATACCTTTCTAAAGCTTTAATACAAGGCCCAGAGAACTGGGTCAGCAAGTGATAGTATTTACCATATTAACTACTGCATAACATGCCTTTTAAAAAATTAAACCTAAAATGAGTAGCTTTATTTTGTTTGTTTGGAAGTTGATTAAGTTCAAATTTTTTTATTATTATTTTTTTATTGTTTTTTTTTACAGAGAGAGAGAGAGACAGAGACAGAGAGACAGAGAGAGAACTGAGCTGGGGGCACTCCCCAGTTCAGCATGTGGGTCTGCATGGGCCAGGCCGGGGCCGGGATTCGATCCTGAGTCCCCGGCGCTGCAAAGTGAGTGCTTACCCCACTGAGCCATCCCGGCTTCCCCTGATTAAGTTCAAATTATCAAACATTTTTCACAGGTAAAATTTTATTGAGTAAATATGATTGTGAATTTCATAGAACCGTGAAATTCATGATATCTTGAAAGTTATTTAATTAAGCTCCCTATTTACAATATGTATTCTTTTTGTGATAGTCTTATAGTTGTCATCTAGCTTCTATACATCAAAAACGAAGAGCAGAATTTTTCTGTGGCATTAGCTTGACAAAATTGGAATTCCCTCTTCTTAGTAATTGATGCATCTTATAGTAGCCTATTTAATTCCATGAAACATAAGGGTACAACTTCTTTCTGTCTTTATCAAAACTTTTTCATCCCTACCTGGACCCTTAGGCAACAGAACAAATGAAAACAAATTAAACTTCCTTATCTTTCTCAAACATTTTGTAATATTTCTCTTAAAATACTGCATAGCTGAAATGTATACCTTTTTCCGCTGTACCCTCAACATTTTTCACCTAACCTACTGAACATCATAGCTTACCTAATCTACTTAAAACATGCTCAGAACACTTACATTTGCCTACAATTGAGCAAAATCATCTAACAGTGAATACAATATAGGGTATTCGTTGTTTACCTTCATGATCACAGGCTGCCTGGAAGCTGTGGCTCACTGCCACTACCCAGCATCATGAGAGAGCATCTTACTACAAATTGCTAGCCTGAGAAAAGATCGAAATTCAAAATTTGAAGTAAAGTTTCCACTGAATGTGTATGCTTTCACATTATTGTAAAGTCCAAAAATTAATAGTCTAACCATTGAAAGTTGGGGACCATTTTTATGTACTATCTTTTTTGACCCCCAACCTCATTGATACTTTTCTCTGGTACGGTGTTCATCTATGAAAATAGCATTTCTGACTTTTGATCCTTGCTAGTTCAACTGATAAGAATTTTTTTCTCTTCCCCAACCTATGCATCCTTCATGTCACACTTTTCTTATTGACCTCCCCCTAGCCCATCCTTGCATATGTTTTATGGGAAGATTTCTTACAACATTTGAATAAGGGAAGCAAGTTGCAGAATGTAATGTATTATACCATTTTTTTTTTTTTAAGATTTATTTATTGTTTTTGACAGAGAGAGAGAGAGTTATACTCAGAGACAGAGAGAAGGGGGAGGGCCCATAACAGTCTCCATAGTTGCACATCATTGGTTTTTCCACATAGTTTCATTCTACAGGTGGGCGCAGTGGCTGCGCAGGGCAGGAACTGGGCCGGGGTCTCGCCCCGGTGAGAACTGAACTGGGGGCACTCCCCAGTTCAGCATATGGGTCTGCACAGGCCGGGGCTGGGATTCGATCCTCGGTCTCCGGGGCTGCGAAGTGAACGCCTAACCCACGGAGCCATCTATGGGGACTGTTCTGGGCCCTCCCCTTCTCTCTGTCTCTGTCTGGCTCCATCTCTCTCTGTCAAAAACAATAAAAATAAATCTTAAAAAACAAACAAACAAAAAGAACGATAAAATAAATCTTAAAAAAAATATATATGTAAAGTAATCCTAATTATTCAAAGATTTATTTTTATTGATTTTTGACAGAGAGAGAGAGACAGACAGAGAGAGATAGAGAGAAGGCAGAGGGCCCAGAACAGTCTCCATAGTTGACAGCATTAGTTTTCCATATAGTTTCACTCCACAGGTGGGCGCGGGGCTGCACAGGGCAGGAACTGGGTCGGGGGCCCCCGCATGGGCCCCGGCAAGAACTGAACTGGGGGCACTCCCCAGTTCAGCATGTGGGTCCGCACAGGCCGGAGCCGGGATTCGATCCCTGGTCTCCGGGGCTGCAAAGCAAGCGCTTAACCCGCTGAGCCATCCCGGCTTCCCTGTAATCCTAATTATTATGAATTAACTTTCCTACATTCTCTTCTTAGGACAAAAAAGCTGCATTAGAAAAGGAGCGGAATGAAAGGATAGCTGAGGCTGAAATTGAGAACTTATCTGGAGCTAGACATGTGGAAAGTGAAAAACTTTCTCAAATACTGGCATCTAGACAGTTGGAGATTAAACAGATACCATCTGATGGACACTGTCTGTATAGAGCTATTGAAGACCAACTGAAAGAACAGGAATGCCCTCTGCCTGTGGCTGCCTTAAGAAGTAAAACTGCTGAATATATGCAAAGCCATGTCGAAGATTTTCTACCATTTTTAACAAACCCTAATACAGGAGATGTGTATACTCCAGGTAATTTATTTTCCTTTACTATGTCTTGTTGCAGTTGTGGCTGTTATTGTTAAATAAAGTGCTTCCTGGGACTGAGAATGAAAAAAACTCGATAGTCCTTATGGGGACAAAAAAATACCTAAAAATTTAGGCAGAATTATTTTCTATAATTTTAATAGATACTAATACATTTTGCTTTATTAAGATCTGTTAAGTACTTAACCATTTTGTCATTAAAATATATTAAAATTTTTATATAAAGTACTGATGCAAGTAAGGTAAATGCTTCTAAAATAACAAGTGGAGGCACTATTTGATACTATCTCTGGGAACAGAATTTCAACTCCTTTGTACTTTTCCCCTCATTATTTTTTCACATTTCTTATGGTCTCATAGGGAACCTGCTATAGAGGCTACTTTTGTATTCTTTTGGTGTATTCTTTTGGATGCAGGTTAGGGTTTAAAATGCATGTCAAGATAGTGAATAAGGTGACAGTTTTTTTGGGGGGGTCATTCCTTAAAATAAAGAGAGGGAAATAGGCCTGTTGTGTAGTTAAGGTCCTTGGGCCTCAACTGAAGAAGAGAAGCAGAAATGTATTGCTTTGCTCTTGGATGGTAAGGTGGTAGAAAGTTGGAGTGAGTTTAATTGATCTGGGAAGTGGATTATATTCTGGAGAATACAGGTAAAGAAGGAGGAGGTTCATATCTTGACCAGTTTCATCAGAATTGTGGGAGCAATAAAGGGATCTTGTAGCATGAGTTACGAAAATTATAATAAGTGCTATATTTTTAAAATTCTCTACAGAAGAGTTTGGAAAGTACTGTGATGATATTATAAACACAGCTGCATGGGGAGGTCAGCTTGAGGTAAGTTTGTAATTATTCATAGTGATTGTGGATTAGTAAATTATTTCCAGATTCCATCTGTAGTTTTCAGATTACCCAATTTCTCTTTGAAGATTCTGTTTCTTTGTATATTTGCTAACTTTTTACTGACAAAGCATTGAAATAGGGGGTTAACATTCTTAGTCCTTTAAATATGTACCTTCAGGAAGTGAAGCAGGATTTCATTTTAAATAGACCAGTGTTTGAGCTGTGGGTTGTTGGTGAGGACAGTGTTACATCTTTGTGATGCTGCTACTGACTTATGAAAGTTAAGATTTTACTCAAGCACAGTAATATTTACCCAAGTGGCTCAGCTGGTGAAAGTAATTATTGGAAAGGTAACATTCATTACATCAGAAATAGAAGCCAATATTTTTATGTGAATTTACAGGTCAAATCCTACCACACACATCTATTATAATTGTGTTTTGAATTCCTAGTTGATAATGACTGATTCAACATGAAAGCAGTACTGGTGCATTAAAATTCACATATAAGAAAACAGTACGTTTAGTCACTTATAGGGAGTACAGGATATATATATATATATTTTGGCTCTAATTATTTGACATGCTTTGTTAACTGTGTTTCATTAAAATAAACAAAACACTAAAGTGTTAAGTGGGGATGATGCAGACTGGATTATTAGAAAGTCAGGAGAGTTTTGTGTTTGGGTCCTGGCTTTTCCTTCCACTTGTCAGTTTTGTGACCTTGCAGGAGTTAGTCAACCTCCTGAGCTCAAGTTTCTTAACTGAATGGGGTTAATAAAAACCCTGTAGGGGAAGCTGCATGGCTCAGTGGGTTAAGGGCTCACTTTGCAGCCCTGGGTACTGAGGATCGAATCCTGGCCCTGGCCTGTATGGACCCACATACTGAACTGGGGTGTGCTTCCCATATGGGAGGCCCCCAGGTCAGTTCTTGCACCCCTCCCCTGACCCTTGGCTCCATGCGTGAGGCCCCCAGCCCAGTTCCTGCCCTGCACAGCCCTGCCCACCTGTGTGGCCTGAAACCGTGTCGAAAACTGATGACGTACAGCTATGGAGACTGCTCTGGGCCTTCTCCCTTCTCTTTGTCAAAAACAGTAAAATAAATCTTAAAAAAAAACCCCAAAAAACCCCTATGTGTACTTGGTAGGTCATTTGTGGACACTAAATGAAGCAAGGAGTATATGCATAGACGTTTCTAAGCTAAAGTGCCAGATGGATAATTCTAGCAGTATTAATGTTGTGTAGTGATTAGTCATCTTGAATAGTTTGTGGCTCTGAGTATGTCACTTTAAGAACTGTTGTTTGAAGATGTGATATGAATACTTTTTCAAAATCTTTTTCTGAGCAATGCTATATTTGTACCTCTTCTGAACCACTAGAGGGAACTGTTTCCAATCATTTTGTGCACCTCTCCTGGGTCTCTGGAATTTAGAAGTTTTCATAGTAGGGTTGTGACTTTTGGAGTAAAGATGCTTGAACTTTTTTATAAGGATCACAAGTTAATATGAGTATTAGAGACCTAAGTAACTAATTTTAAGTTGAAAAATAAAAACCTATTTAAAATCCTTTGAAGTACATTTCTCATTAATTGTTCATTCCTGAATCTACATGAAATAAGAGTTGCTTTTTTCACAATGGGTAAATTGAAATTATCAAAGAGAAAAATCTTTATATGATTTCTGAAAACTTAGAAGAGATGTTAAGATTTCCAGAACTTGCTTTTAAATAATATTATTTTAGGTATGAAAAATAAGGGCCTCAAATGTACATTTTTTTTTAAAGATTTATTTTTATTGGTTTTTGACAGAGAGAGAGAGACAGACAGACAGACAGAGAGAGACAGAGAGAAGTGGGAGGGCCCAGAGCAGTCTCCATAGTTGGGAGCATTAGTTTTCCATATAGTTTCACTCCACAGGTGGGCGTGGGGCTGTGCAGGGCAGGAACTGGGTCAGGGGCTTCCACATAGGCCACGGCAAGAACTGAGCTGGGGGCACACCCCAGTTCAGCATATGGGTTCGTCTGGGCCGGAGCCGGGATTCGATCCCTGGTCTCCAGGGCTGCAAAGGGAGCGCTTACCCGCTGAGCCATCCCAGCTTCCCAAGATTTTATTTTTTTTTAAGTTTTATTTTTATTGTTTTTAACAGAGAGAGAGAGAGAGACAGAGAGACAGAGAGATGGGGGAGGGCCCAAAGCTGTCTCCATAGTTGTATGTCATCAGTTTGTGATACAGTTTTATTCCTCAGGTGGGTGCAGGGCTATGCAGGGCAGGAATTGGATGGAGACCTCCTGCATGGGAGGCACACCCCCAGGAGCTGGGGACCTCCTACAAGGGAAGCACGCCAGGGTTGGAAGCTGGGGCTGGAGCTGAACCAGGGCCTCCCACAATGGGAAGCTTGCCCCATCAAGAACTGAACAGGGGTCCACACCCCAGTTCAGCATATGGGTCCTCATGGGCTGGGGCTGGGATTCGATTCTTGGACCCCCGGGCTGCAAGACGAGCACTCAACCAGCTGAGCCATCCTGGCATCCCCATTTTTATTTATTTTTGACAGAGAGAGACAGAGAGAAGGGGGAGAGCCCAGAGCAGTCTCCATAGTTGTACATTAGTTTTTGATAAAATTTTATTCCATGGGTGGGTGAGATGCTACACAAGGCAGGAACTGGGTTGGGGGCCCTCCTGCATGGGAGGCACGTCCAGCAAGCTGGGGGCCTCCTACGTGGGAAGCACGCCCGGGGCTGAAGCTGAACTGGGGGCACACCCCATTTCAGCATATGGGTCCACACGGGCCAGGGCTGGGATTCGATTCTCAGACCCAGGGGGCTGCAAGACAAGCGCTCAACCTGCTGAACCATCCCAGCATCCCTGACATTGGTATTTCTAAGAAGCTGTTGTGTAGCCAGGACTTGAAATTCTGTATTTGATTTGATAAATATTATATTTATTTGTTAATTCAACAAATATAGATTACGTGTTTACTCTTTTAATACATATTAAGAATTGTTGCTAGGGTCTCAGTGTACAATGAAGAACAGAGCCTTATTTGTGTATATTCTCAGTAGTTTATGATTTCAGTAAGATTTACATTTTTATTATTTTTTTAATAATGCATTTTATTTCCTATAGCTAAGAGCCCTGTCTCACATTTTACAAACACCAATAGAGATAATACAGGCAGATTCTCCTCCTATTGTAGTTGGCGAAGAATATTCAAAAAAACCATTAATACTTGTGTAAGTACCTAGAAATGTCTACTATTATATTTTTCATAATTAAGAAGGATTATTAAAAGATTTTAGGTTGTATTGTTGATTAATCAAAAAGTAACTTGTAGGTGGAACTAATTATGCTTATTTTATGTTAAAGGCAATTATAGAATTAGCATTGTCAAAATATGTGATTTAGGTACTAGTTTAAATCTAGTGATTTATTCTTTCATATGAGTTAAGAATAAAGTCATTTCTAAAGGTTAGAAATTGTAGGATTAGTTTAAATATTGACATTAATGCTAAAAGTTTCAACATGTGAAAAGGCTAAAGTATATTCATGTTGCCTGATTATTCCTTAGACCTTTTTTTTTTTTTTCATATTGTAAAAGCATCTGAAATGATTGAGAAATCTCTGGAAAATGCATGGAGAGTTTGCTATTGGCTTTAGTGTTTATTAGCTAAACCTACTAAGGTAGTCATTTTTTTTTTTTTAAATATATATATATTTATTTATTTATTTTTGACAGAGAGAGAGAGAGAGAGAGAGAGAGAGAGAGAGAGAGAGAGAGAGAGAGAGAGAGAGAGAGAGAGAGAGAGAGAGAGAAAGAAAGAGAGAGAGAAAGAGAAAGAAAGAGAACGAACTGAACCGGGGGAGCTCCCAGTTCAGCACATGGTTCCACACGGGCTAGGGCCGGGATTCGATCCTCAGTCCCCAGCGCTGCAAAGTGAGCGCTTAACCCACTGAACCATCCCGGCTTCCCCAAAGGTAGTCATTAATGGTTTGGATTTAGGTAATAATTTAAGCTTATTGAGCACTCAGCATTTCAATCTTTTTTTTCCCCAGTGGTAATTGTGCTTTACTTAAACTCAACAGACAGGGTTATGTACAGATTTTACTGACTGCTGATGCTTTCCACATGGTATTGAACTTTTAACTAACTTATGTAACAGTTTATTGAATGATACCCCTGTGGAGTGGTTCATTCAGAGTGCTTGGTTTTATATACTTAATAAACATTTATAAACTACTCATTTCTTTTTTTTTTTTTTCAGATATATGAGGCATGCATATGGCTTAGGAGAACATTACAATTCTGTTACGTGGTTGGAGAACAGAACTGACAATTGCAGCTAGTTTACAAAATATTGCATAATTATGTTTTAGTACAGTATACTGATATGATTATTCATACTAATTGCTGGATTGTTCTAAATGTTATTGGAAAACACAACTACCTTAAACCAGGGTTTATGGCAAAGCTGCTAACAGGTTTTTAAAAAATGTGTCAGAGATAAACTTAAACCAGTGTTCCCTAACTGGTATTTTAAAAACCATAAACCCATTGTGGAGAATATTTATAGATCAAGATGCAACCCTATTTGCTGATGTGTTTATTAATATAAGATTCTGAACATTCTGTCAAAATAAATCTTAAATGTTTTACTAAAAGCTTTCAGTATCCATTTTAATGTAATTTTTCTTGAAGAAATGAAATAACAGTCTCTGTCATTGCAATAATGTGGTTATGATAATAGCAAATTTAATGCTTATGAATAAACTTAATTGCAGTAACCTTGGTATTGGTGAGATCAATGCCGTGACGCTTTTTTATAACCCATCACAGTGCAGCTAAGTAGCTTGCTTTAATGAGTAAGAATTTGGAAGTATGTTTTTCAAATGGGAATCAGTTAAGTTTTAAAAAATGAAACAAGTTCAAAGATAAATAGATGGACGTTCCTTATCAGATTTAAACCTTTAAGAATTAGATTAGCCTTTTATTTGTGTGTAATTTAAAAAGACCTAACAGATTACTGTGTAATTCATTTGTTATTACTTGTTCTTTCTTAAACTACTGAATGGAATTACTACCATCATTTCTTGATTATCTTTGTAACTGCAAATTTTTTTTTTAGATTTATTTTATTGTTTTTGACAGACACAGAGACAGAAAGAAGGGGTAGGGCTCAGAGCAATTTCCATAATTGTACATCATCAGTTTTCAACATAGTTTTGCTCCACGCAGGTGGGCGGGGATTTCGCAGGGTGGAAACTGGACTGGGGGCCTTCTGCATGGGAAGCACACCCCAGTTATGCATATGGGTCCACATGGGCTGGGGCTGGAGCCGGGGCCGAGATTTGATCCTTGGTCCCCGGGGCTGCAAAGTGAGTGCTTAATCCGCTGAGCCATCCCAGCTTCCCGAACTACAAATTTTTATATTCTTTGTTGCTTTGCTTTCCTTGCAGCTTTTTTTCCCTAAGAAACAGTTGGTGGCTCCTTATTCCTTAACTTGTACAAGTTGAAGTAGTAGGTATATAAAAGGGTCCAAAACCAAATTTACTTTAAATTCTTACTCTTTCCAATTTGTCTTACAAGGTCTTTCTTTCTTTGTTTCATTCTATATGATTAAGAGGACAACTTTATTATTTATTTTATTAACCTTATCAATACCTCCTTTCCTTGAGTATTTGAGAATTTTTGTATTATATGTGTGGATAAAGTTGAAAGTCACTCTTTGGGAGTCAGGACTATATAGTGAAATAAGTATATAATACTTTTAGTGTGACTGCTTTAACTCAGATTTCAGGTTACATGTAACAATATTCCTTCTATGAAGGTAGAACTCATATATAAACATGTCTGGTAATTTATATGTAAGGGAGTGTTATGAAAATGGTTGGATCTATTTTTTCGCAGTTAGAACTAACTAGTAACATTCAGCATGAAGTTTATAATATTTGAATTTTTGCTCCACAAATGCAACTAATATTTGCAATTAAATATGGGGTTTGTAATGTTAAAAATGAGGTGTCAATTTCACATGCCTAGCAGATGACAACGTGAGAAGCTGGTCAACTAACTACAGCAAGAAAGTCTGTGTGAAGGTTTTGGTTCAAGAGACTAAAAAACCATTTTGTCTGTCAAATATATATTCTGAAGATTGCCTGTTTTGTAAGGCATGATCTGAGTTTTCTTGGGAGTCTGAAATTTATAAAATAAAATGGTAAAATACCGGTACTAAACAACTTGGCTTTATTCTTAAGTAAAAGTAATAAAATAAGATTCATGAAACCTAGTTATTAAAAATTTCATCTATATTTAAAGTATTCAAAAATAACTTATATAGGGAAAGCCGGGACGGCTCAGCGGGTTGAGCGCTCGCTTTGAGGCCACGAGGACCGAGGATCGAATCCCGGCTCCGGCCCAGGCAGGACCCACATGCTGAACTGGGGAGTTCCCACAGTTCGGTTCTCTAACTGTCTCTGTCTCTGTCTCTCTCTCTCTCTGTCAAAAGTAAAATAGAAATAAATATGCACTGAAGACAAAAAGATAATTTCTCTCTATAAATGTGAAAAGATAAAAAAAATAAATAAATAACTTATTGGTAGCTATTTTTTCCCATCAAACTGAGTGGAGTTTTTTTGATTATAGGTTTAATTTTTATTATAATTCTTAAATGGCCAATATAGTTATGAGCAAGATTTTTATGGTTAGCTTCTATTCTCAAAATTTCAGATAAAAATCATTTTAGGTATAAACTGAAATTGAAGTCTTTAAAAAATGGCAGATGTTAATTTAAAAGCAGAGTAAGGGAAAGCCGGGATGGCTCAGCGGGTTAAGCACTCGCTTTGAAATCCTGAGGACCGAGGATCGAACCCTGTCTCCGGCCCAGGAGGACCCACATGCTGAACTGGGGTGTGCTTCCTGAATGTGGTGAGGCCCGCAGTTCAGTTATAAAAACAAAAACAAAAACAGATTAAGCTAATTTAGTTTGCTGAATGATGATAATCTAATGAAGCTTCATAAGATTTCTTTTGTCTTAACTCAAACAGTATTGTTAGAGTTCTAGAATATGTTAAGCCAAGAATTTTATCCACTTAAATATGTTTACAACTTGTCTAAAGCAAAAAAAGTGTATAATTACAGTGAACATTATAATTTTGTACATATTACCTGTTTGCCAAAAGAAAAATAAAATGAATTAAGTAAACATTTGTTCAATTATTATTCAGCAATTTTAGAATAGAGAAATAGAGAATTCATTTTGTTTTAAATGTTATCCAGCCTTTTTTGTCTTTACATATAATTGAAATAATATATTTGTACATTTAAAAGATTTGGAATAAGTATGAGCATAACATTATGCCCCAAATGGAATACAAGGAGATAATAAAATAATAGCCATTTAAGGCACAGTTCTTAGAAAGTCAGGTTGAAGCTAAAACCTTTTAGAATAATGAAGGTTTATTTAGGGCAAGTGAATTAGAAGGTTATTCTCAGACTGATGGGTGTTAAAGTTGTCATGAACTAGCTAAGGGAGCAGATCAGTTGTTTTTCTGATAATTAGCTATTTAATACTTTTTAACTTTTATTGAGCAAATGAGTGATTTTTCTTTCTGTCCAGTAGGTTTTCACATGCATTGATTCTTATTTCTTACTTATTTAAAATAGTTTCTCTCCACCTTGTGGAAGAAGTAGAACTTACAGATTTCTAACATTTTTTTCAGAGTAAGTTTTAGGAAGCAGTTTTTACTTTTTACGCTCACCATTGTTCCCATCTATTTGAAGACCTTTGAACTGACATTTGAATTGAATGTTTCACCCAAGCTGCTTTTGTGTAGCTTACTAACCTTTTGGCCTCAGTTTAAATAGAACCTACCTTGGCAAGCTACCCAGACTTACAAAGCTTGTTTTATTGCTGAAGAATGACACTGCACATGGAGCTATTTACCCTTGTGGTTTTGAATATACGATAAGAGTATATCTGTTTAAACTTCTACTACTCCAATGAAACTGCTTTTAAGAGTAGTAGCAGTGATAACTTTCCTGTCCTTATCTTACTGGAAATTTCTGCTGCAATAAACAACAGACCTCTGGCTCCCTGTGATTCTTCATACAGTACTGTTTGCTGGCTCCTCCCCCTTAGTCTCTGTTCTGGGCTGTACCTCTCAGTTTACTCTTGACCAGCTTTTTCTCACACTGCACCAAAGCTTCCATAATTAGTCAATTGCTCCAAACTGATTTAATGTTCAATTTAAGATTCCTAGTCCTGTGCTGAGTTCACAGTATGATGCTGCCTCAAAAAAAAAAAACAACTTAAAAAATGTATTTCTGCTGAAATTTTTTTTTTTAAATAGTATTCTATTTTTATTTTTTTAAATTGTTTTTGACAGAAAGAGAGAGAGAGAGATACAGAGATACAGAGACAGAGAGAACTGAACTGGAGGAACTCCCCAGTTCAGCATATGGGTTCGCACAGGCCAGGGCTGGGATTCGATCCTCAGTCCCAGAGGCTGCAAAGTGAGCGCTTAACCCACTGAGCCATCCTGGCTTCCCCAAGAATATTTTTTTGAAAAAAATTTTTTAATTGTTAAATTTATTGGTGGTCTGCTGAATATTATACATTGGTTTCTGGTTGCTGAAAAAGCTCTGGATGCTGACCTCCCACAAGGTTAACCCACACAGCAGAGAGCTGAGTACTGGCAACCCTTTCAGCTGGGCATCTATAATACATTGAAGAAGCAGGTCAAAATTCAAAAGCTTGAAGTAGTAAACCCCATCTTCTTTTCTACATTTCTCGTCTTAGGTTTCTTATGTCTTCATGAACCTGCTCCTGTGCCACAGCCTTATCCTGCCAAGTATTATGCAATTCTTGTTCTGCTACTTCATACCTTAAGTTGTGGGTCACCCATCTAATGCACCTATGACATTAGGTTCTAGTCAAAATCTTCCCCCATTATACACTCATTTTCTTTCTATCCTTTTTTCTCTCTCACCCGAAATAGTACAGAAGACTCAGTGTTAACAGAAGTCTTCAGTCTTACTCCCTTAAACTCTCTCTTCGTGCTGCTAAAGTGAACTGACAAAAATGTGAATCTGACATCTTCCTAACCTGGATTTTCCAATGTCTCCTTTATCTTATAGGATGAAGTACACTTTTTTTTTTTAAGGTTTTTATTTTATTGTTTAAGATAAGATGAGAGGGAGAGAGAGAAGGGGAGAGGGCCTAGAGTAGTCTCCGTAATTGTACATCATTAGTTGTGACATAGTTTCATTCCATGCAGGTAAATGTGGGGCCATGCAGGGCAAGACCTGAACTAGAGGTCTCCAGCATGGGAGGCAAGAACCTTTGCTGCCATCTGCGGGTACCAGTTGTGCCACAGTTCAGCATCTGGGTTTGCATGGTTTGGGGCTGGGATTTGAACCCTGGACCTTGTGGTTGCAAGGCAAGTGCTCAACCTTCTGAGCTATCCCAGCATCCCATATGTACTCTTATAATGTAATTTAAGGAAAGTCCTTCATGTCTTCCTATGTACCTCTCCAGCATTGCCTCCCATCACAGCCGCATATACCGTATTTTCCGGCGTACAAGACGACCAGGCGTATAAGACGACCCCCTAATTTTACAGTTAAAACATAGGTTTAGGCCTATATTCGCTGTATAAGACTACCCCCCACTTCCGAGGCTGTAGTCTTATACAGCGAATATAGAACTAAACCTATGTTTTAACTGTAAAATTAGGGGGTCGTCTTATACGCCTGGTCATCTTATATGCCGGAAAATACGGTATTCATATTTTATGCTTGTGAACAATTTTTTTCATGCTCCTGTTATTAAATGCTTTCTTCCTCATATTTATTAATTCTTTTAAAGCCATTATGACTAGATTTATCAATCAACAGCAGGACATCTTCTTTGAACCAACAAATCGGGTTCTTTGTGAAGTTATTTTTATTTAAATGAGCATTTATTGCATTGAAATGTTACCTTCATGAGAGAAGTGACCTAATCTATCTTTTCATTATAGTGCATCATCAATACTATAATGGTGCCCAGCATAAAATTGCCACTTATTAATTATTTGATTATTGTGGTAGTCATTTTGCAACATATATATGTATGTATATACACACATATACGCAAAATCATTATGTTGTACAACTTAATACAATCTTATACATCACCTTTATCTCAAAACTAGGAAAATATATTTGATAAATAAACAACCTGTTCATATTTCTAACTTCTCTCTAGACTCAGCTCCTTGAGGACAATGACTATGACTTACTTATATTTGTATGTTAGGCATCTTGGACAGTGCCTGACAAATAGTTACTCAATGTTTTTAACTTCTGTGATCATCACATTTCTTTTCTCCTGTGTTTGTATGACTGTCAACTTATGCTAATGATGGACTTTATATAAGGTGCTCTTTTAGACAATGCCGTCTTAAATTGTCACTTTAATATGCCAAGCATGCTATACAGAGTGCAGTTCAAATGTGTAGCAAGGGAGAAATATGAAAAGAACAATAATGCAAAGTTTTAAATGCTAAACGAGTTTGCATTAAGTCTTATTTAAACATAGACATGGAAGTGATTCTGCTTGGAGAGAAGGTCACAATTCAAGAAAAATTACAGAGGAAATATTTGAGCAGATTCTTCAAAGGACTGGGAATAGCTAGACTGATAGGTGGAAAAGGCACAGGCAAAATGAACAGCATAAGCAAAGGAATAAATGTACTTGATGCTGTGGAATAGTAAGTGGTCTTCTAAAGGTAGAGTACAGGGTTCATGACAGGAGATGAAGCTGGGGCTTGACTGGGATGAATGAGTTTTCAGTCCCAACTCAATAGTTGGGATTTTAACTTATAAGCAATGAAAGGTCATTAAAAGATTTTATTTACAGTTACAGATTTATTGTTGGAAGATGACTGATGACAGTGACTGTAATGGTAGAGGCAGAGTGTCTATTAATAATTGAAGCAGTTGTTAGAGATGATGAGATGTGGGTTTATGATAGTAAGAGTGGAAAGAGAAGTAGATGGGTGTGAAGGGTGGTGTGGATTGTATAGGATTCAGCTAAGCTCAGATGATATCTCAGAATCCCCTTCCATTCATAGTTTCAGGTCAGTCCTGGATACAGGACATTTTGCACAAAATTTTGAAGGCACATATAAAGTGGTAGCTCAGAAAATTAGTCTGGAGGCAACAGTGTTAATATCAGTCAATATGCTCATCTGCTGGCTCATGTCATTGACAGGAATTAAGAGTTGACTTAGTGGGGAAGTTGGGATGGTTCAGCAGGTTAAACGCTTCCTTTGCAACCCCGGAGACTGAGGATCGAATCCCGGCCCTGGCCCATGAGGACCCATATGCTGGCCTGGGGTGTGCCCCCAGTTCAATTCTTGCAGGGGCCTATGCAGGAAACTCCCGGCCCAGTTCCTGCCCTGCGCATCCCTGCTCCCACTTGTGGAGTGAAACTATGTGGAAAACTAATGCTGTCAACTATGGAGATTGCTCTGGGCCCTCCCCCTTCTCTCTGTCTCTTTCTGTCTGTCACTCTCTCTGTTAAAACAACAACAACAAAACAACAATAAAAAGCAACAACAAAAAACTGAGTTGACTTAGGAAAAAAAAGGAGGGAAAGCTGAGATGGCTCAGCAGGTTAAGCACTAGCTTTGCAGCCCCGGGGACTGAGGATTGAATCCTGGCACCGGCCCACGTGGATGCACATGCTGACCTGGGGTATGCTTACCTGCGGGAGGGCCCCCCCTCCCCCAGTTCAATTCTTGCCTCCACTCCTGCCTCCCGGTTTGGCCCCTGGCTGAAGAGGGCGTGCCTCTAATGTGGGAGGCCTGCACAGGTAAGACAAAACCATGTCAAAAACAGATGATGGGGGAGGCTGGGATGGCTCAGTGGGTTGGGCGCTCACTTTGCAGCGCCAGGGACCAAGGATTGAGTCCTGGCCCTGGCCCGTGCGGAACCATATGCTGAACTGGGAGCTCCCCTAGTTCAGTTCTCTCTCTGTCTCTGTATCTCTCTCTCTCTCCTCTGTCAAAACAAACAAACAAATAAATAAATAAATGTTAAAAAAAAAAGAAGTGTTATCGCTTTAAAAAAAAACACAAACAAAAAAAAAACCTGATGATGTAAAACTATGGAGACTGCTCTGGGCCCTCCCCCTTCTCTCTGTTTCTCTGTCAAAAACAATAAAATAAATATTAGAAGAAAAAAACCCCAAAAAACAGAGTTGAGCCTGTAGCTTATCTTACAGCATCTCTGAATCCTGGGGCACACACAGTAACTGGCAGAAAAAGCAGTAGCTCTACATAGATGGCTTAACCAGTTCCCACAGTTACTTAAGGTCAAAATCTATGTGATTCCTAGTTGGTTTTCTTTTCTCTTTTTTTTTTTTTAATATTATATTTTATTGTTAAATTTAATGGGGTGACATTGGTTGGTAACAACTAGATAGTTTCCTGATGTACAACTCCACATCACATCACCCATGCATCGCATTATGTACCCAGCTCCCAAAATCAGGTCCCCCTCCAACCCCATATATCTGGTGCCTACTCCCCCCTCCCCCCACAACTCTCCCTCCTCCCTCCTCTCCAGGTAAACAGCAAACCATTGAGTGTGTCCATAATGCTGGTGCCCTCTCCCACTTTCCCTCCCTCTTTCCCTCACCCCTCCTCCCCTTCCCTCAGGCAATCACCAAGTTATTGAGTGTGTCCATAGGTCTCTGTGTCTTTGTAACTTTCAGTTTTATATTCCACCTATATATGAGGTCATATGTTTCCGGATTCTTTCAGTCTGACTTATTTCGCTTAATAAGATGTTCTCTAGGTCCATCCATGTTGCCACAAATGACTGTATTTCATCATTTCTTATCACTGAGTAGTATTCCATTGTGTAAATGTACCACATCTTCTTTATCCAGTCATCTATCGAAGGGCATTTTGGTTGTTTCCATGTTCTGGCCACTGTGAACAGTGCTGCGATGAACATGCGGGTACAAACATCTTTAAAGATTAAGGT
>PVKE010032371.1:0-18524 GCA_004027555.1 Craseonycteris thonglongyai
TGTAATGAATGTAAAAAACTATGTCATGATCCCCCATCAATCGTACAATTAGGACAATTATGTGAGTTGCACCTTAGATCTTATTAGTACAGGATGTCATTTACACTGCTCCACTACATTTTCCTAGCAACCAATACATCCTCCCTGTTCTTCCCTCGAAGGTTTCACTACATTAAAGGGGTGAGTCACTAGTGCAGCCCCACTTATGCCCATGTCTGTTTCAGACAAGTCTTATGTGTCTGAGGTCCAGCTGAGTAACCACAGAGGAATGGAATCTTGGGTGTAACTTGGACTTTCAGAGTCCACATCATCTAAGATGTACCTTTAAAAGATAGGTGTTCTATATACTCATCAGAGCTGCATCAAAAAAAAGCATTTTCTGGGCAAGAATTGGCCTGTTCATTTTTAAAACCATTGGTGTAGTTAAATGGCAGTGATTTTCCGCTTTTAACTCAAAATGAACAAGGGAGGCAATGGGAATTTTTTTTTTAATTTGTAAAGAACACAATATTTATTTTCATAAGTTACTGCATTGAGAAATATTTGAAATGAGAAAAATTTAATACTTCTCTTTTTCTGCAAAGTAAAAAAAAAAGTCATAATAAATCTCATTATGTTTCAACTCCTTGAAAATATACTTTCATATAATGTAGACAAATTCCATTATGTATCATGGCCAATTTAATTGCAAGACAGATCAAAGAATAAGATGCCATAGCTTTCTTTGGGAGAACAAAAAATGAATAAACATTGGCTATAGTGATGAGAAAGTCTTTCTCAAATCATAAATAACCACTTAAAATATCATGTATGGGAAGGATATGCAAGATGTGCCCAATTTAAACATAAGTGATTAATGCAATGTGTGTATGAATAACTCAGAACTTACACATCTAAATAATTGGCTACCTTTCAATAAAGTCACTTTGAGAAAATATATACATAGTTAACATATTTTTCCCTTTATTTCAGGACATTTGTTTTCTTTCTGGAAATTACATAGTCTTAGAAATTTTAATTTGATTTATTTTTAGGATAAAATTTCTGTCTTTGAAAAGGTTGACTATATTTTATTGGATTTAACCATCAAAAAATATTACTATTAATAAAAAGTGAAGCATGATTGATAAAAATAAGAAGGTTTATTAATAGCTTCTTTGACAATTTTAAGAGACCTGAACTTAAAGGGAAGAGAGAAGCACAGATAGAAAAGAGAATTAAGGGATAAAAAAGAAGAAAAGGCATGTGCTTGACAAGTAAAATGTCAAAGTGTTAACGTTCTAAGGTGGTATGATAACACACAAACACAGGTGCACACGCACATATATAAAATCCTTTACAGAAAGTTATTGGTCAGATGTTAGACACTGAAGGGTTCAAAGCCACTGATGAACAACCTTAAAAGCTGGCTAGAATTTTTTCTTGAACACTTTATGAAAGGAGGAATATGGGAATATTTAGAAAAACAGAATATTTGGGAAATTACTTAAGGACAACTATGGAATTTTCACATAACAGTTTTGTCTAGTTGTCATGACCTTTCATTACTTTTGCCTCATTAAATGAGATCATATAAAGAGCAGTGCTTGGAAACTTTTTGACATTTCATGGGCTTGGTTTTAGGTGCTGCTACCACCTTCCTCTCTCCCCCCGTTTCCACCTCCAATGCTTCCTTCTCCCTTTCTCCTTTTGTGATCAGCATGTATAAGGCCAGTCTAAGTATAGCCTCACGTCCCAAAATGGCAATAGTTCAAACGCATTAACTCGTAATCAACAAAAACCGTAGCAGTGGCAGTCAGTGAACCTCCGTTACAAAATTCATGGTGGCCTTTCTAAAATTTCTGTTTATACCTCTCCTCTCCCCAAAGTGTCATTCATGATGGTTGTTTCTCATACTTTATGCTAAACTTTCAAAATCACTGTTGATCTAAACGTTACTCTCTCTCTCATCTTTAAGTCTATCCTTCCCTACCTCCCCCAGCCTTCAAGACCTTTTCTTCAATAGGTGTTTTTGGTTCAATGATTCTTAAATAGAATGGTTTTAACCCTCTTTTTCTGAAAGGTTTCAATTCAGTATCTTCAACATTTACCCTGCTCTCCACAGCAAAGCTTGAGAGCGAGCGTGAGTACATTAAGTACTGCTGCTGGGCAGGTGCTGGGGAGAGAACTTATATCAAAAAGGAAATATTTTCAGAAGTCCTGTGCCTTGAACAATAGTTTTTGTTAGGTTTCTGAGATCATGTGAAAGATATACATTTTTCTTTTTATAAAACATAAAGTAAAAGGTAAGAAACATTCTCTGGGAATCACTTAATTAGCTTCTTAAATAAGAAGCTGAGGTAATGGAATGTTACAGAGAAGTTACAAAGACCATTAATTATTCACTAACATTAAAAAAGGTGTGTATAATTCTAGTCTTTTGGCTACAGAGTAAGTAGATGAGAACAGTTTGAATTTTGTTTTCTCTAACAATGAAAACAGAAAAAGTTTTGACAATCATAACATATAAGGGTTAATTTTAATGAATTGAATCATGAAAAAGAAAGAAAGAAACAGGAAAAAAAAAGAAAATGAAGTTGTGGAGCAGGCAGTAAAAGTCAAGCCTTTTTATGGACAGTAGAATGAAGTCCCAACATACATATAGTTGATTTTCAAAAATCACCTATGTGCATTTTTCTTTATGTAACTAAAGACAAAACAAGTACTATTTATTACATAAACATAATTACATTTACTCACAGATATTACTAGTCAGGTATACACAAAATCCTTTACCTTTTACTTAATATACTTTTAAGGGACTTTAAGGGTGATATTGAGTTTATAATTTTTGCTACTGATTCTACAATATCACTTCACCTATTCAGGTGCAGCTTTATTGCTTTTAGAAAGCTTAGTTCTGGGCCTAGGGATATACATATATCTGTTCACAGCTTTAAACATTTTATTCATTCGTATAAAATTTTCCCCTAAATTGTTCATACGTAGTACAATGTGTTATTTTGAAATATTACTTCTTAAACATCTATGTCCTTATCTCTAAACCCTCAAGCCCCTCCACTATTTAGCATAGATCATGAGACAGAGGTGTATTTTTAGAAAAGGACAGCAATCACCTTAATTCAGAATGTCACTGCTCAGCATTAAATTATGAAACAGCAAAAAATAAATAAATAAAAAATTACTATGCCTACACTAGACTGAAATAAAGAATTTTTCACTTCCCGCAATCAATCTGTTCTTAGTGAAAATTGCTTTTCTTTAAACTTCCATTGAGCCATGTAGGAAAGAGGAGAAACCTTTCCTACGTCTGATGGGAGGTGTCTCGGAAAACAATAAGAGAGGCGTTCCAGAACTCAAGAGTTCAGTGTCCAGACTGAATTTAAAAACCCTGGCTTCTGGAGAAGGATAAAGATGCCCCCTCTGACTTGGCACAGGTGAACCAGAGAGGCAATAACAAGGGAGGGACTCATGTATTTGAATGTGATAGTCTTACAATGGTCTTTTAAATTGCAATGAAGATCAGAAAAAGCAGATGAAATTCATCGGCCCCAAATAGACTAGTGCCGAGAGGACTATGAACTAGAAGGGTTTTGATTTCAGGACAAGGAGGCTCAGAGTTAAGATAATACAACTTGACAGCCTGATGAGAGGAATTATAAGTCATCAGATAGTGCTAGCACATCAGGATAATGGGGTGGCGGTTCAAGGGGAGGCAGAGAATACTGGGACCATAGGAGCCATGTGACACCACAGCACTTCATGGGGGGATAGAAGTCCATATCCAGGAAGCAACTGGTAAGAAACAGCTCACCAGAGACCAGTGTAAATAAGACAATGTTCTGCCAATGGGAAGTTTTCCTCTGGATCCAATGCCATCTTCGGAGAAAAGAGAAAATGAGGAGAACCAATAAAAAGGAAAACCCTGAGACACATCCACTTAGTAAAATGTGAGTTTTTAACAGGAAAAATTTTGTCATATCCACAGTACTTCCAAACATTCATAGCAATTAATAGGCACCCAGAAAATGTTTGTTGTATCACTGAGATTGAAATATTTTTAATAGTTAAGACTAGTATTTTCTATGATTACTGTAAGATGTAGAAAGGAACAATTGAAATAAAAATCTCGTTTGGTTTTTTTTTTGGCACATAAATCTTAGCTTATATGAAATTTGGTCCACTTTACCCAATATGTTATGTTCAAACCTCCTTAATGTTTTGTCAAGAAAAAAAGGGGAGAGGGGAAGCCGGGATGGCTCAGTGGGTAAAGTGCTCGCTTTGCAGCTCTGGGGACCAGGGATCAAATCCCGGCTCCGTGTGGAGCCATATGCTGAACTGGGGTGTGCTTCCCATGCGGGAGGCCCCCAATTCAGTTCTCACCTCCCAATTCTGCCCCTGGTTTAAGGGGGCAAGTCTCCCATGTGGGAGGCCCCCAGCCCAGCTCCTGCCCTGTGCGGCCCCTGCCCACCTGCATGAAAGAAAACCATGTTGAAAACTGATGACGTACAACTATGGAGACTGCTCTGGCTTCTCCCCCTTCTCTCTGTCTCTCTCTGTCTCTCTCTGTCAAAAACAATAAAATAAATCTTTAAAATAAAAAATAAAAAAAAGACTTTTTAATCACTTGTGACCTCAAAGGACGTTTACCTCGATCTTCTTTCCATACAATACAAAATATGGACTGAAGTTTTAAGAAAAACATAGTACTTTCATACTTCATGGTTCTGTGGTGGAGAAGAGCATAGCTTGATTCCAGAAGGACCTGGAATGTGCCCTCTAGCTCTGCCACATACTAGATGACTTGAGGGATATTGATTAACCTTTCTGAGTCTCAATATTGTTCATCAGATGGCTTTCCGGGTTATTTTCATGCATCTGATACTTATTTCTTTGGCTTTCTTGGCTCAGAGACATCATTGGTATTTTGTTGAAATTTTGCATTCAGTCTCTCAAAATTGTTTAGGCTTGAGTATGTCATAACATTAGTCATCCCTCCGAACGTGTATCAACTATAAATCTAGTAAATATCTTCTTATCATCATCAATATCATTGAAAAAGCATTGAATAAAGCAGGCTTGGAGATACTTTACTGACTTATCTCCAAGGTTATTCTACTGAAATCAGTGTTTATATTTTTCCTGGCATGGCAGCCAGCTTGTAGCCTTATGAAACACTGAGGCATATACGGCATGGCTTGCTTTTAAATAATATATGTCGACTACAGGCCATCCTCACCTTCTTTCCTACATGCTCATATTATCATATTTTCTGCTCCATCATAAACTCTACACTTCTTCCCCAATAAGTTCTTCATAGTTTCCCATTTATTTTCATTACATTTCTATTCTTTTTACTTAACAATTCACAGTGTTGCTTTAGCCTGGGATGTTCTTTTCTTTGACCACTATATGTCTAAATTCTACAAATCATAACCATGAGAGGTCCAAATTATAATATTCTTCATAGAGCACTTTTTAATCCAATAAGGCAGACATCCTAAAGTGGAAACATGAAGATCTAGTCTGGCTTGTGGCTATGTTGTATTTGGCCGGCATGATAATTTTAAAATTAAAAAAAATAGTCCACAACTTTAAATTTTTTGGAGTGTTTAACAATAAATAAATAAATAAAACATGAGGAGTTGTTTGTTTGTTTTTTAAATAAATTTGGGCCCTTTATTGCCGGGGGTGGGGTGGGGGGGAGGGTGGAATCAGCTGAAGTTTAGTGGTAACTACCTCATTCAAAGGTTGTGGTTCACTCATTTACCTTACTCGTTGGTCCTAGAAGGTATTTAGTGAGAATCTGGCCCTTTGACACTGATAATATGAAATCTTCTTAATTCTCATGACACATGTCTTTATTTTTCTTGTAAAATTGTTCTACTTTGTAAAATTATGCCTATCTAATATTTCTTCTAATTGTCTAGAGATGCTCCCAGTGAATACAATCTGTATCTTATTAATCTATTATCCTTGACATTTCTGCCTGTAGTTAGCAACTATTCCATATTTATTTAAAAGACAAATATGATTTCCACAACATAATTAACATTATATATTCACCAGAGCTCATTAGTTATTGTTGTAGCCAACATTTTCCAAAATCTATCGTTTTCCTTTTTTTAAACATGTAGACAGTTGTTCCTCTCTAGTTTCTACCATTCCTTTCATTTCTTTGATTTCACATAGATATTTTTCAACATGACTATTACCTCACTTATAAATCTCTCTATTTTTATCTATTTTCTAATGAGCTAGAGTGAGTATGTCCTAAGATTCACCAACTCTCATACAAGTTCACATGGATAGCCAATCATATAAGTGAGAATCAGATTTTGCAATTTGCAGATTGTTGAGTAGCAATTCTCTCTATATTCAATTTATATCACTTTTTCTATTATTGCCTTTGTTCCACCATCCACATTCCTTTCATATTTCATTTTACTATAATCAAGGCTATCTACAATTCTTTATATTACTTTAGCCACAATAAAAATCAAACTAAGTCATACAGTATAGTTTGCTCTACAAAACTTTTGGAACTTAACTGGTGTTATAAATTTTAATATAGTATTAAGAATTTTGGGGGAAGCTGGGGTCGCTCAGTGGGTTAAGCGCTCACTTTGTAGCCCTGGGAACTGAGGATCAAATCCTGGCCCCAGGCCCATGTGGACACATATGCTGAACTGGGGTGTGCTTCTCCTGCAGGAGGCCCCCAGTTCTGTTCTCACCCCACCCCCTGGTTTGGCCCTCTGCTTGCAGGAGCATATCTTCCATGAGGTAGGCCCCCAGCCCAGTTCCTGCCCTGTGTGGCTCCCACCCACCTGCATGGAACAAAACCACGTCGAAAACTAATTACGTACAACTATGGAGACTGCTCTGGGACCTCCCCACTCTCTGTCTCTGTCCAAAACAATAAAATAAGTCTTCTAAAAAAAGAATCTTTGTATTTCATTTAAAGTTTTCTCTCTTTCTCATTTGTTTTCTCTTCTATATTTTGATATTTTTAAAATTCATTTCTTAAGAATGAATGTTGTATGTTTTTATGTTAAGCTTCCTCAAAGCTCTTATTTTAAAATTTAAGTGTTACAGTTTAGCATTAATTTGGATAAGATTCAAGTAGCAATTACTATATATATAAGTTGGTTTAAAAATACTATGAAAAATGCCATTATCCTTAATTGCCAAAAAAAAAAAAAAAAATCAGAGTAATTCTTTTTGCTTTGACTAGACTGATAGACCTGAGGGCTTTAGGAGACATAATGGGTTGAACATGAGCAAAGGGTTACATATAGTCTCTCATGCTTGTCACTGTGAAAGAATAAAAATTACGAGTACATGACTGTAAGTGGTTTAACTGAACAAAAAGCTGTTGATAGATGAAATAATATAACTGAGGAGTAGAATACTGTCCCAGTCAGTACTTTTATAACTGACTTAAATGAAAATATAGAAAGCACGTTTTAAAAATGAAGTCATAGCTCTGTTATTCTCTCCTTCTGTGGCTCATGTTCTTGACTTAGTTAAAAAGTGTTTTATCTTATTCATTTTGGCCAGTATCACTCTCAAATGTAGGCATCTTTTTGACTCCTGATGTAGAATCCCTCCTATAATGATTGCATTAAATTTATCAGCAAATGTGTTTCAGATAACACGGATCAAGTCTATTCTGTGATCACTTATGTCTCTCAGAACTTTCTAAGTCTGTTCCATAGAGGTTGGTACTGACTTGCTGTGTTATAGTATTTACTGATTGATTTTTGTTTGGTAGCTTTATCTATAACATGAGATTATAATGATCTTGAAGGCAAGACAGGAGTTTCCCTTATTTTTCTTTTAAATTCTACTGATTTCCCTGAACTGAGTCCATAACATATTTTTTGAATGAAAAAAAAGCAAACTGTTTTTGTTTTTATGTTTAATTACATTTTTTACCTAGTAATTTTTTTGTTATCTTATCTAACCTGCCTCCTGATTTTCTATGCAGCTCTGTGAATGTTGAGGGTTCTGAACGGTTTCTTTCAGTTTGTTTGGCATTGCTTCTTCTATGTTCCCATGGCGATTTGCACATGCCTTGAACATAGTACTGACAACATTGTGTTAACCCTGAACTCAAGGAGCTCACAGTTTAGCAAGTCAGATATTCACATATTACATGTGAATCTAATTCACATGTAATGTAATAACGTTCTAGTAAATTTTTTTTTCCAAAGTCATATAAAGATTCGACAAAATTGCTATGGTAGTATAATCAGAGTTCTCATAAAAGAAGACAAAGATATACTAGCTCAAGTGTGAGCCTTGAAGGATAAATAAAAGTTCTGTAGCATAGTAAGGCTTTGGAAGTAGAGGGGGGATTCTGAAGATCAGGAAGACACACAGGTATAGATGAAAGCAAGCTGAAATCCATGAGAACAGACATGATGTGAAGACTGATTACTATATGAACGCCAACTACAAATAGCCCAGTAGGCTAGAGCAAAGAGTACCTGGTAAGGGTGGTTGACAAGGAGACCGAAAATAGGCCAGGACCAAATAGGTCCTGAAACATTGTGCAGTTTACAAAATGTACAGTGGCCTAAGGTGAAATGAATCAGGCAGCAATAAAAATTCTTGCTGGCATACTGACTTTCTTCTCTACCATCCAAAATTAAAATGTTTATTCACTCTCTGGCAAATGTGATGGGAAAGAAGCTAGGGTGAATTTATGTACTCTGGTAACAATGGAAATAGGGAAATAGTTTCAGTCTAACTAAATGTCTGGCTTTGCCTGTTCCCTTTGAAGCTTAATTATAGCCATCGGAGGAAGCCTCTTAAATGTTTGCTAATGCACTCTGCAATTGGAGGGGAAAGTTCCCCAAAGTTTATAAAATCATAAGGAAGCAGCATTGCCCAGGTCAGGTGATTTACTTCAAACAAGTCATTATTTATGTTTGCCCTAAACTGTGGAGGAAAGCCTCCACAAAAATGTTTATTTCTAAGTTCCACCTTATTTCTGCTCTCCCAAGCCTATCAACCCTGGTCCTGACAAGCTACGCTAGGGAAAAAAATAACTGCAAGGGCCTCTTCATCACTTAACAAAGCTCAGCCAATAAAATTAAAGAGCTTTAGCTTGGGATTCGGTGCTCTTCCATGGTCTGACATACTGTTTCTGAGTAATCCTGCATTTTTCTCTTTCTGTACTTTTGCCCATGAACGTTTTTTCTGTCTCAAACATATTTTGTTGCTACCTCTGCCTATTGGAATAGGATTCAATTTCCTGGCCAACCTAAAGTACAACCCATTCTAAAATATTTTCCACAGTTATTCAAATAGGAATCAATCACTCCCTCTCTTCTGACTTAAAACAAACCATTTTACCTTTCTTGGCATATAACATGTGATATATTATTAATATACATCTACCTTATAAAAAATTTTTTATGATTCCTTAAAATACTATATAGCCTTTGAGGGCAGGGATTTATTTTACTTATTTATCTTTCACAACCACTAGAAAATAAAAAACAATAGAAGCTAAATAAGTATGTTGGGTGAAAGGATCCATGCTTATATGATTCAATTTATAAAAGCATGGTTTATTTTATTTAGTTATGTTGCATATAGAGGGAAATATGTATGACCTGGGCTTGTTGCCTGAGTATATGAAAAACTGAGTCCTGTATCTATAAGATAGTACAATCCAATAACTCCCTTATTTCCATACCCTAATGCAGGTAAATTGTGCGTTTTACTTTTTATTACAAACAGTTTCATGTACTATAATCCCTGCTGATATAACAAATTATAATTATGTACAATAACTTACACAGGAAGAAGTCAGTTTCTCAGTTGTATAATATCCAGATAACTGTCCCTGACTTATAAGTCACTTTTCTCTAAGTTGTGATGAACAAACCCAGTCTCTTTTCATTTTGGCTTCAACATATGGATCAAATTTTCCACACCATTTGCATCAAGGTAGTGAGGAAAAGAAAAATATTGTGAAGGGTTCCCACATGATTTTTTACCCACTTGGCTTAAAAGTGAAACACAGGGAAAGCCGGGATGGCTCAGTGGGTTAAGCGCTCACTTTGCAGTGCTGGGGACCGAGGATCGAATCCCGACCCCGGCCCGTGTGGAACCATGTGCTGAACTGGGGAGTGCCCCCAGTTTGGTTCTCACTGGGGTGAGACTTTGGCCCAGTTCCTGCCCTGTGTAGCCCCGCGCCCACCTGTGGAGAATAAAACTATGTGGAAAAACCAATGATGTACAACTATGGAGACTGTTCTGGCCCTTACCCCTTCTCTCTGTCTCTGTATCTCTCTCTTTCTGTCAAAACAATAAAAAAAATAAATCTTTAAAAAGTGAAACACAGCACAGTCATTGATGAGAACTAGTCACATGATCACTTTGATAGGCAATGAGGGTAGAAAAAAATCAATTGCCTTGTTAAGCTCCCATGTCCCAGCAATGAGTCTATATTACAGCAGTAGAGTATGAATTTTGTACACAGTTGGTCCCTGTGACTACCAGACAGCCATGCACACCCTTTGTCCTACACTTAGGACGTACTCATTCGACTCCTCATAAGGCACATCTAAAGCATCAACCAGTCATTGCATGAGCTAAAAGTTCAGCATCTCTGAAAGTAGTGTTTTCTGGAGACCTACACATTATTGCAAGACAGGCTATCAGCCCCCATCTCCCCGCCACACACAACTATAATGAAGAAGCTGAAACAGTATCACCACAGTTTAAGCCTCATTCAGAAAAAATGTATAATGAGGTACATGAGCATCAAGAACACAAACACTGATAAACACCCACGTACCTGGGATGGTGAAGACTTCTGCCCCTGTAGCGGGGCACATTCTTAGATAAGACTCTGAACTTGTTAATGGGAAGCAATGTCCTTTTCTATACTTTTGCGTCGTTTCTGGCTCTGCCCTCTGATAAGATCTTACTTGCCCTTCTTTCATTGAGGACCAGTCTGAGAAAGACTTGGGAAACACATTTAACTTGCAGCTACACTATTTTCAAAGCCTACTTCTTTATGGTCAAGTTCGAAGGATTCAAGTTTATTTAAGGCAAGAGGCTCCTTTATCTGCTTGTGGTTTCTCTGGCAATACCAAATCTCAAAACTTAGGCGGTCCTTGAACTACTTCCTTTTACTTGTTTTCATAGACAGGTAATGCTCTTTGAAGTCCTTTCTAACCTCAATTCTGAGGCCTGTCTTATGACTATGACTTTTCTTTCTTGATCTCCTGCCTCTATCTCTACATCTTTTCAATCTTCTTTGAAACTCCATATTTCTGAGTGTTCTCTATAGTCTCTTTAATTTCTATTCAGAAGCCTCCAAAACTGAAGTTCCACATCCTGGATCAGAGACCAACTATAAATCCCCTATTGCCTGCTCCCCGCTGCCATGGAATCCATGCATATATAACAAAATGGTTGTTATTTTATACTGCTAATTTAAAGTTGGTTTATAGGGCAACATTAATACATGGGACTGACTTTGGTGTCTGGAAGTTACGTTTGGCAATAACAAAAATCTAAACATGTGGCACTGGCATTGGCACTAGGCGGTAGGCAGAAACTTAGGAAGACCTTTCAGAAGCAGTTAGCAGAAGCCTGATGAGCCCAAGGAGGCTGATGAAGATAGCTAAATAAAAACGAGAAAAGTATTCAAGGACACTGGAGGAAAGGAGACATTTTATTTAGTGAGAAAAGTTTAGCAAAACTGAAGCCTGGGCTAATACAGAATATATAGGAAATATATCATCTAATGAACTGGTAGGTCTTGCTAAGGAGAATTCCAGGTTGAAAAATCATGTTGAAAATACAGTGGTACCTCGGTTCACGAACTTAATTCGTGAACTGACTCTGGTCGCGAACTGGATTGGTCGTGAACCGAGGCAGTTTCCCATAGGGTTCAAAGTAAATCCGGTTAATCCATTCTGACCTTTTCTTTCGGTTTTTGAAGCACAAAAAATATGAAACAAATTACAATACACATTAGTACAGTATAGTAATGTAGAAAGAGCACAACAAAAATTAAAAAAAGTCACTGAAAGTACTCACAGTGTACTTTTTTCTGTGTCTCTTCCTCTCCACGATCTTCCTACAGGAAGTCACAACCATGTGACAGCCAGGAAATAGCATTAAAATGGCCACGGCTCCTGTTCGTGAACCGAAGCGGAGTTCGTGAACCGGAGCATATTTTGATGAACTTTTCTGTTCGTGAACCGAAGCGGAGTTCGTGAACCGGAGCATATTTTGATGAACTTTTCTGTTCGTGAACCGAGTTGTTCGTGAACAGAAGCGTTCGTGAACCGAGGTACCACTGTATCAACTAATTTCCCCATAACTGTAGGATAGCCAGAAAACAATGGGACTGTCCCATTTCCAATGGTGCGCCTGGTCAGCCTAGTCTCACTGAGCTAAATTCAAGGTGCCGGTAGGCTGAGTGTATCTACTGTTGGAAATGGGACAGTCCCATTGTTTGCTGTCCCATTTAAAAGGGGACGTCTGGTCAGCCCAGTCATGAGGTACAGAAAAAGAGAGCTGAACTAAAGAAAACATTGTTCAGTTTTCAAGCAGAATCTAGAGGCAATATAAAGGACTTTCTGGATTTGAAACCATAATTGGTTGTCATCCCAAATCTCTCCCAGAGAAGAGATGGGACCAAAATAAGAGGCTCGTTGCTGCCAGTAAGGCATCTCAAGGTAAAGATATATCTGAGTATAGAAACTGTCAAACCCTTTTAAACCTCACATAGTTTTCAGATGGAAAACTATGGAAAGTTTTCAGTAGAACTTCCAACATCTTAGGGATATAGCTCAGAAACTCTGTGAGAAGCAATAGACCCTCCAAATGCATTGTTTGTTAGGAACCATACAGGGACCAAAGGTTGAGACGGGCTTCTCTTGAATGAATTGGAAGTGTGCTTACTGTCAGTAAAGTATAAGGCAAAAGTGATGCATAAAGAACTCGAAACATCTTTGAAGTTCAAGGCTCAAAAGAACAGATAATAGAAAATGAAGAGGCCATGTTTGTGCAATTGGAAACAAAACATCTATGGTCAGAAAGCAGGCTAAGAAAACTACTCAGCTGTAAACACAGGCCTATTTTATGGGGGTGGGAAGGGGAGGAGAGGTGACTCAGAGGGAATAACCAAGTGATGAGAGGACAGAACCGAAAACAACAGAAAATTATTCCCAGGTAGCAGCTGTATTGGGCCTTTATGAAGAACTGCCAACTCCTGTCTAGTTATTAGAGATTTATGATGAAGGAAGTGGCATGATAAACATTATGTTTAGACAGAATTATTATGGCTGAATGTATAGTGCTAATGTATAATAGTAAATGTTGAGTATATACTGAATGAGTAAAAGCAAGAATGGTAATTATAAGATTATAATAATAATTCAAGTGAAATAAGATAGTGATTTGTCTTGAGGAATTAAAGTGGAGGTGTTAAAAAGTGGTTACCTAAAAGGTATATTTTGAAGAGGGAGCCAAAGAATTTGCTGACAGAGTGCATGTTGGGTGTGAGAAAAAATAGTGGAGTGAAGGATGATTATAGATGTCTTGGCAACTGGAAAAACTGGAGTTGCCATTTTATGAGTTCGGGAACAATAGGGAAGAAATAATTATGGGAAAGAAAAATGTCAAGTGTTCAGTTTGGGACAGAACAAGCTTGAGATTTTGACTAGGTATTGAAATGACAACTGAAGTGGGCTGTTGTATATCAGAATCTAGGCTTTGGAGGAGTACAGGTAGGAAATATAAACCTGGATAGAGGTGAGACCACTAAGAGAATAACCATAGGTAAAATTCAGAATAGGTCTGAAAACTGAAACTGTGCAGCCCTCAATGTTTATTGGTCACCTGATGAAGAGGAACTTGCAAAGAGACTAAGGAGTGTCTAAGAGGAAGTTGTCTTGGAAGCCTAATGGGGCAAGAAAACACTTTATAGAGGAAGGAATATTGAATTATATAAAGTGCTATTAATATGTAAAATAAAATGAGGATTAAGAACTAACCATTAGCTTTAGCAAAATAAAAGCAACTCTGACCTTGATAGTACTAGTTGTGCTGTAGACATGAATGGAACTTGATTAGACAGACTTTATTGAAAATAGAAGGAAATAAATTGGAGTTTGTGTACTTCTATAGAGCCTACCATTTAGAGATATTCTGGTCTAATAGGAAGAAATTAATGAAGAAAAAAATCAAAGAAGATGTGGAATCCAGAAAGTATTTTTCTCTTTGTTTTATTTTTCTTAAAGGCTGACCATATGTACTGTTTTAAATAGGACAGAAAACAACAGTGCTGTCCCATTTCAAACCATACATATGGTCGGCCTAGTCTCACTGGGCCAAATTCAAGGTATCAGTAGACTGACCATATGTACCGTTTGAAATAGATAATACCGTTGTTTTCTCTCCTGTTTAAAACAGTTCATCTGGTCAGCCTACTAAAGGTAGAAATGAGGAAAGTAAAGGAGGAAAAGTAAAACTGAGAATTCAAGGCTTTGTTAGAGTTCTTAGAAATTTTAAACTACAAAATCCAATTTCTTCAATTGTCTAGAACTATTCTGATTATCTATTTCTTTTCTTTTCTTTCTTTCTTTCTTTCTTTTTTTTTGTATCTTTTAAGGACTTTGTCCACTTCATCTAAATGGTCAAAATATTTGGCATAAAATTTTAAATAATATTTTCTAACTAGCTTTGTATTTCTAAAGAATTTCTATGGTGGTTACTGCTATCATACTTCATACTAGTACTTTATGTCTTCTGTTCTTTTTGTCAGTCAGTCTGATGAGAAGTTTATCAGTTTTATTAATCTCAAAAAACTAGGCTTTGGTTTCATTGGTTTTTCTCTACTGCTTTTCTGTTTTATATTTCATTGTTTTATATTTTGATATTTATGATTTGCTTTTTATACTTATTTTTCTTTTTGCTGCTCTTCTTCTAATTTCTCAATGTGGAATTTGCAGTCATTGGTTTGAGATCTTCCTTCTGTTAATTAGAAGAACTTTTCCAGGATCTGCCTTGGGACACAGAGAGTTCTGAACAGTAAAAAAGAATACAAGTACGCAGGTTGGTGGGTGTTGGGAGCTGTCGTAGGTCTTTTAAGATCAGTTCTACTTTCTTAAAAAGGAAATTTCCTTATCTGAGTGTGAAAACACTCAATGAGATGAATTTTTGATATGGTTTTTGTTTTTCAACATTTTATTTGTATTTTTTGATTGGCTTTGTGTTCTTTGAACAGTTTTTATCTTCTTGTACACAAGAGATTATAGTGTTATAATTATTATAATGATTGCTGTGATTATTTCTGTCATCTTAGATTTCATGTTCAAGTTGTATCAGATTAATGATTTGAGTTGGAATAGCTTTGACAGTTGTAGCTCAGATCTCCGACATATTTCAGGACACTGGAATACTTGTGGGAAGGTAAGAAAGTAGAATATATAAAATAACATATTCTTATACACTTACCTCTCTTTACGTATGCAGTGGTAAGAAGTGCATTCACTGTGCTCTCTCATTTTGAATTTCATAATTCTGTGAGGTGCTTATCTGGTACTATCTCATTTTATACCTGAATAAACTAATGCTCAGCAAGGTTAATGAATTCTCCAAAGGTGTATAACAAGTAAGTTAAAAAAAAGAAACAAAACTGGGACAGAACCTGATTCTTCTCACTGTGCCATATCTATCAAGATTGTGAATTTCTTAATAAATGAATATTGACCCTTACATGTCCCTAGAATCAGCCCAAAGGGCACTAAATTAACACAATATCAGCTTGCATAGAATTTACATGCTTACTTTGTATTCACTTAACAAAGTAAATATAAATGTGTTAGGAAGCAGTAGTGGACAGTCCCATAAAAGGGTCATGAGTCATTCTGGAAGGGGTCTGCAGCACTTTACTGAAAAAGAGACACAGAGGCTTCTGCTGGACTCATTAGGATGAACTCTGCAACATGGGGCATTTCCTCTCCTAAAATTTAGTCATGGTGCTAAGAAGTCATAATTTCCTTTGGAATTCTGATATAGGAGGAGGTTGAGTAAATGTGCAGTCATTGGAGCTAAGTTATTACCCACGCACACAACTATGCCTTTGATTTTATACGCATTGTTTCTTAAGAGCTGTCTCCTGTGTCCATTTCTCACTGTCAGATAGTGTTTGGCAAATGGGAAACTGAGCAAGGCCCTCACTACTACAATATACATATTCCATTAACAGTCCATGATTACTTTTATGAGGTAACATTGGTTAATAACATTCTGCAAGTTTCAGGTGTACAACATTATAATATGGTATCAGTATGCACGATAGCACACTCACCATCAAAAGTCTACTTTCTATTCATCACCATATGTCTGACGCCCTTCCCCATTTCACCCTTCCCCTACTCCTCTTCCTCTCTGGTAACCACCGATCAGTTGTTTGTATCTATAACTTTGTAAGCTTGTATAAAAAAAAGCATAGTACATATCTATAGGGTTCGGAACTATCTGTGGTTTCAGGTATCCAACTGGGAATCTTGGAATGTATCTTCTACGAATAAGAGGAGACTACCGTACATAAAATATATTACCACTCACATTGATTCAAAAAGTGGCAAGAAAGCAGAGACCCTAATTCTTCCAGCAAAGGCTATATTCTTTCTAGCTGAGCTCTCCCTATTTAATCCTAAAGCTTCACACAACAACAACAAGATGGAAAAACAAAATAAACCCTTATTTATAGTTCAGATGGGAAGACAAAAGTTACATATGACAGTATATGGATAATTAAGAAAAATTAATTCAATCTACTTTAGATCAAAGAAAAATATGGCCAGAGCTGCACATTTTAAAATTGAAATTAAAATGAGGGGATCCAAGATGGCGGCATGAGAGGAGAACGCCGATAACTGCCTGGGAAGGGCCTTGTGAACAGAGGGGAATCCACAGGGGAAACCCTGAGAAGAAACCTCAACTAAGAGAACCACACAACGCAGAACAACACACAAAGGTTAGAGAAAAAAAGGGGAGAGCGGGCGAGGAAAAGGGAAGCAGCGGTTCGGGGACAGAGACTCGGAGCCCGGCCCGGGGCTGGCAAAAACAAAGGGGATTGGGGGACTACGGTCAAAGTGGAGCTGGATCGAGGGCGGGCTGGAAGCCGAGACCTAGGGAGCGTGGAAGCCCCACAAGACTGTGGACAATTTAACATCCCAACTCAAGGGACAGCACGCAGTGCGCTAATCAGATCACAGAGCCTAAAGTGGAGCAGGGACTGTGGAGCAGGGCGGCGGCACTTCCCGGCGGGCGGGGTGAGAGCAGGGCACCAGCCCACAATGGCTCAGCACCCCTGATTTACGGAGGAGACTGACTGTGAGGGAGCGCCTTCTGAGGACAGGGCTCTTGGAGTGAGGGCTGGGGCTGGAGTGGGCAGAGCTGCATTGGACGTGCTTGGAGTGAATCCGGCGGTCTCAACAGAGCCGGGAGCTTAGAGCGGCTGCCGCCAGAGTTACGGCCTGTGCGCGCAGGGCTTTCGGTGCCCCGCCCACCGGGCCTCCGCAGCGCCACTACCAGCGTGCAACTGGGCTTTTGGTGCCCCGCTCACCAGGCCACTGGGGCGACTCTGCCTGCGCGGAAGTGACTCTGCCTGCGCGGAAGTGCGCGGCTGGGCTCTCGGCGCCCCGCCCACTGGTCCGCTGCGCATCACTGCGTGTGCACACCGGGCTTTCGGTGCCCCACCCACCGGGCCGCCCCGCAGCGCCGCTGCCTGCTCGCCGGTGCGCTACAGGGCTTTTGGCACCCTGCTCGCCAAGCTGCCGCAGCACCGCTGCCTGTGCCCAGGACCGGCTTTCGGCGCCCTGCCCACCGGGCCGTGGCAGCACTGCTGCCTGCTCGCGAGCGCGCAGCTGGGCTTTTGGCGTCCCTCCCACCGGGCCTCTGGGGCGTTGCGGACCGTGCGCAACTGGGCTGCCTGCCGGGTCTCCGCGGTGTCATCGCCTGTGCGCGAGACTGCACGGCCAACCAGGGCTTCTGCCAAGCCACACCCCATCCAAGTGCTGCCCTGAGGGCGTGCCTTACAGATACAATTGAAGGAGGGGCAGCCAGGAGGAGGAAAGACCAGAGCTCCTGTGCCCCGCCCACACTGAACCACCAGCCCCCCTGCTGAAAGAGGAATCTGCTATTGTGTCTCAGGCCCGCCCTAGCTCCTACTCACATGACCCCACCCCTGGCTACACCTTTACTACCCTGCTATCTAACAGCTAAAACAGCAACCTGAAGTGCCCCAGGGCACAAAAGCTGTCTGCTTCCCCCAACTCTCTCCCAAAATCTCCTTCTCCCACAACTGAGTCCAAAAGAAAAAATAAAGAGAAGCCCATCTGATAGGCAAACCCCCAGAGGGAAAACAGACTCATGCGTAAAGCAAAAAGAACCACATCAAACACAATGCACACCTCAGAATCCAAAGCCCCTCCAGAAGATCAGGGGCAGTCTTTAGTAAAGGACCTTGCACACTT